>VDFB02288431.1:0-68536 GCA_007258455.2 Sequoia sempervirens | reverse complement strand
TAATATTTGAAGGCTTAAGGTTTCCTGAAAGAAATATAAAATTTGAAATTTCAAGGTAGACAAATTAAATTAGAAGCTTTCCTTGAAATTTAGTCTCCAAAAAGAAGACATCTTTTGCATCTTGATTCTCATTTCTAGGAAACCATGCTGCTACCAAGGCAGACATCATTGAAATGTATGGTTCAATGACAAATGGCCTTCCGGTTATCAATATTACTAACCATTTCAAGGAACCATAGACATTGTTAATCTTGTTAGTTCCATTGAAGGGAATTGTCAAATTCTCATCCTCGCACATTTTAGCACGAGGCAACTCAGCCACAACGACAATAACCTATGAAACTCCTTGTATTCCTTCCTGCAACTATTTAATAAGATTTCCATAGTCATTAAGAAGGATATTCAAGGCCATTCAAGCCTGTATATTTTCCATCTTTTTTGGTGCAGAAGTTCACTGCAATCTTGGTTTACATTATCAAAAAATGCATCTTTCTCCAGTAGGAATTAATTTATAGATCTTCAAAGCTTTTTCTTCACCCAACGTGATTAGATATACCTGGCAGAAATTGTGTCTATAAATCCATTGTAGTGCAAATTTTTGCACTTTCCATCACATTTGATAAAAGGACAATTTGGATTCCTTCCTATCTTGGGAGTGAATCTTGGTAAATATTGCATTTTTTTCTTATTACTCTCTTCTGTATTTTGGTAGCTTTTAGCTTTTCATCTTCACATATTCAAGACATAAAATTTCTACACTCCATGATATTAGCTTGAATATTTATGAATTTGAGTATGTAAACTTTTATCTTTATCACTGTTTCAATTCACGCTCCATGATCCATCATCAAGATTAAGGATGAGATAGCAAGATATGAGAAAAAATGGATCATGGAGTGATAGAAATGTTGATAAAGAAAAAATTTTACGTGCCTAATCCAGAAATATTCAAGGTAGTCTTCACATATTGTTTGACCTATTGAATTGAAGGTTGCAAGCTGCCTCCAAATCATTTATAAAGGAGAGATTTTTCTTTGGGCATTTCACTATTTTGTGACCAACATTAAATTAGAATACACAAATTTGAAATTTTTCAAAAAATGGCTTGTTTCATTATCAGTGATTGTTTTAAGTAAATTGCAACTTATTGCAGATTCTTGGAAAGTCTGGACTGAAGATGGAGGTTGAAGTCCCGGTAGATTGAATGTCTATACTACAATTCTGCAAAAGTCTGGAATGAAGATGGAGATTGAAGTCCCAGTAGATTGAAGCTTTTTACTACATTTTTGCACACATGATTCATTCTCAGCATATATAACAATTAGTGTTTTTTTGGCAGCTAAACTTTGGTGTTTCTGGTTTTTTTTGAAGCAGTTTTCAACACAACTTTGATGTATGTCCATATTAAAGCTTCTCTTACCATGCATGTTGGAAAGTGTAACTTTGCCATCTTAAATGCTAGAAATTGATTATAATGCAGAAAACAGTATTGTCTTCAACTCTCAAGATTGTAGGAAGCTTTGTTCGCATATTATGTGTCAAGAAGCATGGTTTTGGAAAAAATTAGAATGTTGTGCAAATGGAAGCTGTAAGAAGTTTGTTCTTCAATCTTTCAAAGAAGATGTTTCATGTTTTCGTGCTTTTTTCTTTCTCCTATGGGTGCACATGTAATAAGCAAAGAAAAACAACTGATGTGTAAGGTGTATTAACAAAAAATCGACAACAAAAATTCATTGCCTGTCCTCCAAGGCACTGTTTACCATATTTGGGAAGCGATTGATGAAAAATAGATTTTGTACCTTGGGCCTTACATTTCAAGCCCTAATTGAATGATGTTTCTTATTAATGTTGAGAGAATTAATCTTTACTTGGTAAAGGGTTATTCTTTCAGTATAGTGTTATTAACTTGTAAAGGAATATTCCAAAGAGATCCTACAAGTCTTTTGTCTTGTCATCTCACACATGTGTGAGGATGACTTATTTTTTAATTCCTTTATTAAGGAATATTTGTAACCACCTCCTTAAGAGGTGACACTTTGCACACACATAGATGAATGGTGGCATTCATTGAGTTGGGAGTTACATTCTAACTCCTTCTCACCTCTACTTATTGAGGTGCCTCTCCTCTCATTCTTGAAGATTCAAGCAAGCAAGCTAAGGTTGAAGCTCTCTCTCTCTTTGTATTATTCTTTAGGCATTTTGCCTCCATTCATAATATTGGGGTTTTTTCTTGTTTTTTCCCCTTAACAAATTCTTGTGTCTCTCTTGCTTTGGTGGTGCTTGGTTTTGCTTCTTCAATCTATTTGGTAATATCTTTCCTTCAAACAATTGCTCATTTATTAGTTCTTTCCATTGCTCTTTTTATTTCCTTTCAATTAACTTATTGAATTCTTAAATTAAGCACTATTTGTATGTTCTATTGAAACCATTCTAGCATTGCAGTACAAAACACTTATGTTCATCTCCCAGCCTTGTTACATCTCCATCCTTTTCACAGATTGATTTATTGGTGTTGTTTCCTTTTCTCAACTTTCATTAAAGCATTTCTTTTAGTAAAGTTTTAATTTTTTATTACAATCATGTCTACTTTAATTCCTGAAATTAAGTTGAATTCTTCTAACTATCATTCTTGGAAAACTCATATATGCTTTATTTTTCGGTTTAAACATCTTTTAGATGTAGCTACAGATCCTAAATCTAAACCAGGTTCGTCTGCATCCAAAGATGAAATCGAAAAATGGAATCTCAAAAATGAAGAAGCCCTTGGCCTCATAGGTATCTCCATGTCACCCGAACTTTATGTTCACATTGGGACATGTACAACTGCCTATGAAGCATGGGACAAACTCAAAACAATTTATGATAGTACAAATGAATCAAGAAAAATTCAAATTCAAGATCAACTTGAAGATTTGAGGTATTCTGATTTTAAATCTATGGATGAATTTTTATTGAAATTTGATGCTTTAAATAGTCAATTGGATGGTTTAGGAGTTAAATTAGATAATCTTAGATTAATTCATCTTATTCTTAAAAAGTGTCTTCCTAGACAATTTCAGCAATTCATTACTAATATTCATGCTCAATTAGCTATTCCTTCTTTAGCTACTCAATTAACTTATGATATTTTTCGTGATTTATTAAGACAAGAAGAGGCTAAGTTAATTCAGTTTGGTACTCTTAAGTCTAATGAACATGCTTTCTTGTCTAATCATAAGCAAAATTTTAAACCTCATTCTAAACAACAACATTATAATTCCAAACCTCATTATAATAATGGCAATGATCCTAGAAAGTTTAACTCTTCTAAGAAACCACATTGCACTTATTGTAATAAGGATGGTCATTGGAAAAACACTTGTTTTAAAAAGCAAAATGAGAAAAAGCCTATGAAGCAAAATAATCAACAACAAAATAAACCTAATAATAATAAGTTTCAAAATAATGCAAATCAATCTAGACATGCTTTTACTTGTAGTTCTAATGTTTCTCAACCTCTTGAATGGGTTATTGATTCAGGTGCATCTCAACATGTTACTTCACATAAAGAAGTTTTTGAGTCTATGCAACCTGATATATCTAATGTTCCTCTTCAACTTGCTAATAATCATACTTGTAAAGTAGAAGCAATTGGAGATGTGAATGTTCCTAATGGTAAATTGCATGATGTTTTATATGTTCCTGAATTAAAGACTAACTTGCTTTCAGTTGCTAAGCTTTGTCAAGATTATAAAATAGAATTTTACAAAGATATGTGCTATGTTATTGATCCAAAACAAAACAAGGTCATTGCTAATGCTAAATTAGACAATGATAATTTGTTCAAATTTTATGAGTTTGCTCAATCTAGATGCTCTTTAATATCTACCATTGATTTCAATGTTTGGCATGAAAGACTTGGTCATATAAATGCTAACAATATTGCTTTAATGCAAAAGCTTAATATGGTAGATGGATTGCCTAGTATTGTTCCATCTAAAATTGTATGCACAGGATGCATGAGTGGTAAGATGCATAGGGAGCCCTTTCCACATGGTCAATCATGGAGGGCAACTCATAAGTTGCACCTAGTTCATAGTGACCTTTTGGGACCCATGGAGAATAACTCCATCCAAGGATCAAGGTATGCACTTACTTTTGTTGATGATTTTTCTAGAAGAGCTTGGATCTATTTTCTTCATAGTAAGGATCAAGTTCTTGATATATTTTCTGAATTTCATAAATTTGTTGAAAGGCAATCTGGTTTTAAACTTAAAATTCTTAGAACTGATAATGGTAAAGAATATGTGAACAATGCTTTTAATAGTTATTTGAAATCATTTGGTATTAAGCATGAGCTAACTATTCCCTATACACCTCAACAAAATGGTGTAGCGGAAAGGAAGCATAGAACTATTGTTGAAATGGCTAGATGTATGTTACATGCTAAAAATATGTCTTATAAATTTTGGGCAGAAGCTATGTTTTGTGCTACTTACATTATTAATAGGACTCCTACTAAAGCTTTAAAGGATATAACTCCTGAAGAAGCTTGGTCTGGTAGGAAGCCCAATCTTAAGCATTTAAGGATTTTTGGTTCAATTGCTTATGTTCACAAACCTAAACAAAAGAGGCAAAAATTAGATGCTAAATCTTCTTATCATATTTTTGTTGGTTATGATGAACATTCTAAAGCTTATAGAGTTTATAATCCTCTTACTAACAAAGTTAAAGTTGCTAGAGATGTATGCATTGCTGAAAATGGTGTTCATGATTGTTCTAAAGTGCATAATATTGATTCTTCTCAAAATAAAGTTATTGTTGTGGAGGATAATCCTCAAGTTGAAACTCCTCTTAACCCTCCTAATGCATCTCTTACTCATAGTGATAGTGATGATGAAAATGTTGAAATTTCTCCTCATGATTCTTCTTCTAGTGATGATACTCCTACATCTAAAAGAATGCCAAAATGGTTTAAAAATTTGTTGCAAGAAAGTGAGGATTATTTAGCTAAAAATCCACCTAAAAGAAGAAAGGCAAATTATTGTAATCATGCTTTGATGTCTAACATTATGAATTCAAATGATCCTCAAACTTATGAACAAGCTAAAGATCAACCTCATTGGCAAAAGGCTATGCAAGAAGAATATGATACTTTAATTGCTAATAATACTTGGGATTTAGTTCCATTACCTCAAGGTAAGAATCTTGTTTCATGCAAATGGTTGTATAAAACTAAGGTTAATGCAAATAATGAAGTTAGCAAGTTTAAAGCTAGATTAGTTGCTAGGGGCTTTTCTCAAATTGAAGGCTTAGATTATAATGAAACTTTTGCTCCAGTAGCTAAGATGCCCACTATTAAATTAGTTCTTGCTTTAGCTTCTCATATGCATTGGCCTATTCATCAAATGGATGTTAAAAGTGCATTTTTAAATGGTGATTTACATGAAGAAATTTATATGTCTCAACCTTTGGGTTTCATTAAGGAAGGAAATGAACATCTTGTTTGCAAATTGAAGAAATCAATTTATGGTTTAAAGCAATCTCCTAGAGAATGGTATTCAAAGATCAATGCCTTCTTTTTATCTCAAGGTTTCATTAGAAGTAAAAATGATCCAAATTTATATATTAATCATAGTGAAGATTATATTGTGCTTATTATTTTATATGTTGATGATTTAATTATCACTTCTAGTTCTAACAATTTGATTAGTGATGTTAAGTCTCAACTCAATCAACAATTTCAAATGACTGATTTAGGCCTATTACATTATTTTTTGGGTATGCAAATTTGGCAAACACCTAAAGGTATTTTTCTTTCTCAACATAAATATGCTCAAGATCTCTTAGATAGATTTAAAATGAATGATGCAAAGTGTGTTTCTACTCCTTGTGAATTAGGAACTAAATTAATGGTTGATATGGAAACTCCTTTTGTTGATCCTACTTTATATAGGCAATTAGTAGGAAGTTTAAATTATCTAACTCTTACTAGACCTGATATTTCTTATAGTGTTGGATTGGTTTCTAGATTTATGTCTAAACCACAACAAACTCATTTTAAAGTTGCAAAAATAATTTTAAGATATGTTAAAGGTACTCTTAATCTTGGTCTTTTTTATGTTGCAAATTGTGATTTTTCTTTAAAGGGTTATACTGATTCAGATTTAGGAGGTGATCCCAATGATGGGAGTTTTCATCAAAATTGGCTAAGTCTGGAAAATGCCTTGAGAGGTCAAAGTTGATTTTTCGAAGGAAGTTGACTGGTGTGCCCTAACTTGAGTTCTGACTTCAGTTAGACTGAAAGATTTCTGGGTTGTCATCTCCAGTTAACATTTTGGCATGTTGAGTGTTCTTTCAGTTTGCATGTTGAGTTAACTAGTTTGCATGTCCAGTTAACATCTTTGCATGTTGAGTTAACTTGTTTGCATGTCCACTTAACTGAAGTGCATGTTTGAAAATCAACTTGAGTTTGAATGCATGGTGCATTAGTTAAAGTTTTGTGAAGATTTTGTGAAGTTGGTGCTTCACTTTGGATTTTCAACTTCAGTTTCTAAAAGGGACGCTTTAGTTCTTAAAGCATGAATTTAAAGCATGTGAAGTATGGCGAATTCAATTGTCAACTGAAGCTTAATTTGCATGGTGCTTTAAATAGATTTTGCAACTGAAGTCTTAATAAGGCGACTTTAGTTCTAAAGCATGGTGCTTTATTTAACTCATTTTAGTCTTCAGTTAACTAAATTGAGGTCCAATCACAAGCCAAGCGCAATTTTCAAGTATGCATGCATTTCTTACGAATTCTAGTGATGAAACTCTATTTATTCAAGTTTAGGCGTCCATTATTCTTCATCACAAGCTTAGAGAAATACATTCTTCTTGAGCAAGCAGCGATTTAAAGGTGCTACAGGTGTCAAAATTCAGCGTTCTTCATAGCAACGGATTCAGTTTGTTCAGAAGAAGAATATTCTAGACTTTGTTTTCAGTTTGCATGCAGGTTTCATCAAATTCCAAAACAGAGATAGGCGAATTCAACAGAAGCAGAGCAAATAAAATCTTCTTTCTTCTATCTTATTTCTTCTATTTCTCATCTTAGGTACTTTCTTCGCATGTCAAAGAAATTCAACATATTTTCAGAGTTTGATCATCTGGGTTCGCATACTTCAGTATTTGCAGCAAAACCCATGTCTTAGATTTTTTTCGAGAAAATTGCCCCGTAGTCTTCATTCTGAAGCTCTGTGCTATTTTCTAAGAATTTCTTTGCATGTGGGTCTGAAAAACATTTTTTCGAGAATCAAACTATCTGGGTGGTCTTAGAATTTGATTCTCACAAAACCCACGTTTCAGAAAAATTTCAAATTTTTTTCCTGCCATAGGCTATTTTTAGCCTTATCTAGAGATTTTCAATTTTTCCAGAAAGTTGTTCAAGTATATTCGACTTTACAGTCAAAAGTATTCATTTTCAAAATGCAATTCAATCTCATTGATTATAAGATCAAATCGGTTCTTATACATGATTTTGTCAGAACTTCAGATACAGACTTAAATCATGTTTATCCAGTGGTTAATCTGAGCAGTTTGGAGGGTGTTGGCAGCAATTCATTAAGAAATATTGAACGTTCCGGGTTGCTGGCAGCGACATCTATTCCTGTTACCACTTTTGATCTTGAGTTCGTTCTTGCTTGCATCAAGCATTATGACTCATCTTCACGAAAAATTAGATCAACTGATGGGAGGGTTATCTGCAGTCTTAAACTGAAGGATATAGAGAAATGTTTTGCTATTCCTCCTCGTTCAGATAATTTCACTGTGGTTATTGAGGCATGTGAGAAGATATGGAATGGAGATCAAGAACGTTCACAGAGAAAGGTGGCTCAGAGATGGCTGAAAGTTCAAAAGACTAACATGCCTAAAAAGGTTGGTCGTGGTGAATTCAAGGATGAGGTTGTTGTTTTGATAACTTTGCTCAATCAAGTTATAGGTCAAGAAGATGCTAGCACTTTCCGGTCATGGATGTTTTACCTTATTTCCAGAATTCTTGATGGCACAGAAAATTTTGACTAGGCTATGTTGATTAGTGATTTCCTACATCAGCAGATTTCTGATTTTCTCAAGTTTCATGAGTTTCGTATGGTGTCCTACTTGGTCTACTTAGTTGCATTTCAAGGCAGCTACAAGCATCTAAAAACTAATGGCACTCTTGGTGTTAAATGTGTTCATGAGTACTATTCTCAGTTAAAATTTTCTAAATCTGAACAAGATTTCCGAGCAGTGAATGATCACTTTTCTATGAGAATAGTCAGAGATCTTGACAATGAAATGCACATTTGAATTTCTGCTGAGGCGAAATCAGCGATGGAGACTTGGGCGGATTGGTTTATCCAATTCCCTACTTTCACATACATCCGAGTTTATGGATATGTTGGAGAGCCTCTGATGTTGCCGAGGTATCCTTCAGAAAAGATCATCTTCATGGAGTTTCTCAGACAGATGCACCATGTTCATTTCTTTCTTCGCAATCGTCATAAGACTGTGGCCACTTTTCCATTTGGATTGTGAATTTTCACATGCAGAACTGTAATAGATGCCAAGCATATGTCAACCAAGTTGGAAAGATTCAAGCTCAAAACTCATACTGAGAGGCATTCCTATGATCCTTTCGGTCATTATGCAGCCAGGTTAGAGTGAGGGATTGCACATAAGCCATCACTTGAAGATTTTTGGGCTTATTGTGAAGATGAATTTGAGGTTCATCATCGTCACTATTGTAGACTCACTATCGCTCAGCTCTTTGATTATCTATCAAAGGATGTTGATGGCTTATCAGATGATGATGGAGAGGTTCTTCTCAATTCATATGTCAGAGATCAAATTGCTCGGCAGCCACTTCGCTCACTAGATTGGTACGCTAAAGAGAATACTTCTATTGAGGAGGTTTCTAGATCGGTTATCAAAACCAACAAGCAGTTCTTGGAGAGTAAACGGAAGCAAATGTCAGTTTCTATGATAGAACCGCCAGTAATTTTTTCTTCATTACCTTCTACTTCAAGATGAAGGCCTCGGGTCAAGGCTATTGTGATACCTCCTGAAGGAGTTAGACTCAGTGGAAACACAGGAAAGAGGACTACTGGTAAAAGGAAATAGAAACAAGTTGAGAATTTACCTGAGATTCTAGTAGAGACAGTTATTCAGGGCGAGCCTTGTGTTTCACCTCCTAGTTCACCACATGTGCAACCTATTGATATAGATTCAGAGCCTAAGATTCCAATTCGAGTAGGATCGGAGGCAACTGAACCACCATAGGTTGATACATCAGGGACAGTCTCTCCTCAAATTGATGATATTGTTCAGTCTTGTTGGCTTGAGAGGTCTTTGGGGAGACAAAGGCAAGAACCTTCATATAACCTTGATTTATCTGAGTTCGGTGAACCTTATCAGAGAAGGTCAAACAAGAAAATCAAGAAACAGGTGCATATTGAGAGGACTCCAGAATCAACGATTGTTATAGAAGTTTCTATTCGTCCAGAGGGAAAGAGCCTAGATGAAGTTGAAGTCCGTGACTTTACTTTCACTAAGGAAAATCTTGGTAGGACCTCTGAAGAGACAAACGTGAGCCTTCTTAAAATTGTCACCAATAATCTTGAAGAACGTATCACGAAAGATGGAGAGGATAAGGCATTGCTTAAGGTTGAAAATGGTCAACTTCGTCAATATATCTCTGATCTTGTTCATGGGAATTCAAGTAGAACTCCTGTTCTTCCTCATAATACACCTGCATAACAAAGAAAGTTGGATCAATTAGTCAATCATGGCAGACTTTTGGATAACTGGATTGAAAGCTTAGTTGTTACAGGTCAACATCTTCTTATGGATTTGTATCAGTTGAGGAGTGACGCACATAAACTTCGTCAAGGTATTCAATTACTTGAGATTTCGGTTGCAGAGAGTTTAGCCAAGGATCGAGTTCTTGTGTTCCAGTTTTCTATTGCATATGATGCCTTGGAGATTGATGAAGATCAAGAGAAAGTTTTTACTTGGAGAGAGTAGCACCTTTTCAAAATGGAGATATGTGAAAAGGTCTCTGCCAAGTTGCTTTCACTGAAAGATAATGTTGTTGGAGCTCTTGCACTTGTTAGTGGTTTTGTTGTTCAGATTCTGTGTCATTATCTTCTTGAAGATGGCACGTATATTGCACTAAATGAAGTGCAAGCTAAGTTCGAGAAGTTGATTCGTGATAGCCTTGAGGGAGATCCTATGCAGCTAAGTTGGAGAATATTTCAGTTATTTCAGCTAGTTTCAAAAAGGCGGTTGAAGATGTCAGAGAATGCATGCATATAGTCAAGGAAAGTGACAAAGAACTAAAGAAACAGATTGTTGTTTTGGACAACATCAAAGTGCCAGAAGACAGAGAGATTGATGAGTTCTTGGTCGAATTGTTAGACCGAGATGACGAGGAGTGATCTGCCAGTTGGATCTGTAGTTAATTTCGAGGATAGAATCATAAGTAGCAGTTAACTCGACTTTCAGTCTTGAGTTCACTTGCTAATTTCATTCATGCTTATTTCTTCCTTGGGATTATCTTCACAAGAGTTAGGGTTAGGGTTTTCAATTAACTAAAGGTAGTGTCTAGTTAACTTTTCTTTAAATAAGGATGTGCATGCTTGCACATTGTCCATTTTTAGGTTAGATGTACCGGTTAACTAATGGTAGCTTTCCAGTTAACTGTATAGTTTACTTTATTAGGGTTTAGCAATAAATCTTGCATGCATCGCAAGACTGTAGTTGACTCAAGCTGATTTTAGGGTTTCCTACACCTTTTGATGTCTATAAATAAGAGCTTTTTCTCATTTGTACATAACTTTTGCACGAGAGAGAAATATATGTTGTGCCCACCTTGCCTTCAATATTGCTCATTTTGTATATGTTCATGCGTTTTTACTATTATGATGAATTGTTATGCCACATAGGGTTTCATGCAATTATAATGGTGAATTCTTTCCTTAGTTAGATCAAACATGTTTTGTATTCAATAAACTTGTCTAGATTGAGTTGATAGTTGTGCCACCTTGCCTTCAAGTTGAGAATCTGCACTTGGTTATCGTTTGATGTGTGTGAATAATAAACTTATTCAGGTTGAGCTGATATATGTGCCACCTTGCCTTCAAGTTGAGAATCTGTATAGGGTTTATCGTATATTGTTGTTCCCAATAAACTGGTTTAGATTGAGTTGATAGATGTGCCACCTTGCCTTCAAGTTGAGAATCTATACTTGTTTATCGTCAGATAGTCATCCTTGCGCCATTTCCTCATGCTTTGTTTTCTTGAGGAAACTGGATAGATTTTAAGTAATTAAGCCTAGTTGTAGTTAGTAATACTGTGAAACTAGAAAATACTTAGCTGCAACGTATACAATTTTCAAGAAAGCCTTGTACCTCTTACAACTGAGACAAAAAGATAGGATTTAGTTTAGTTTACTTTCCTTTTCAAAACACTTTTTTCAAGCACAACGAGGGAGCTTCCCCTCCTAATTTGAAGAGTACTCATTGCGTAGTGTCCATAGCTGTCCGTCCCAACTCTTACTCCAGAGGTGCTAGTTGTTACACCAACATTATGAAGAGTTGTGTATGTTTGATGGGTGATATCCATTAAGAAAAGGTATGTCCATTGCCTTCAATTGAGAAGATATATAAGATGAGTTTTGGGAATTAGAAGGATAAGAATTTAATGAATATCATTTGAGAAGCAGATTGTGAAGAGTAAGGGTGAAAATGAATATCATTTGAATATGCAGATTTGAAAGAGGAAGAATATACATGATTTGAGTGGAACAATGAAGTGAATAGAAAGAACACTCAAAGAGATAAGTGTGTGGTTTTAGGATTTGTGATATCATAACCAGAATATTTAAGAAAGCATATTTTTAAGAAGAATATACTCAGAATATAAGATGAATTTGTGAAGAGTTAAAAAGGAAGATTTACATGAAGAATTATGGCAGAATGATAAGAAGACTCATGAGAGCCTATGTGTAAACCCATTAAAAGGTTATGAGCAGATTTGTGAAGTATTGATGGCAGATCTATAATGAAGCATATTTGAGCAGACCTGTGAAGGATTTGCAAGAAAATTGAAGTAAACAAAATATATATGAAGACCATCAAGAAAAGGAAAATAAAAGTGAAGCAGACCTTGTATCTGATTTGAAGAAAAAGTTGGATTAGAATTTGGAACAGATCTGGAGCCTAATTTGTAGCAGGTTTTGAATCAAACATTGAGCACTCATAAGGCAGTGTTAGATCAGATCTATGAAGAGAATATAAGAGGCAGATTTGAATGTGAAAGAAAGATGATTATAATGTGTTGACTTATATGAACGCCATTCAGCGAAAGATATATCAATCATGAAAAGGAAATCATGGAGTAAGTAAATAAAGAAGATATTTGAGTAGAATTGTCCATCATACATTGAAGAAGCAACATTAAAGGTGGAACTCTATTCTTGAAATTACTATCTTTGCTAAGTTGGTGCTTGGCAAGTAGGAGTTTGGTGCTTCTTGTAGGTTGGTGCCTGCTAAATCAGAGATAGGAGTTGATGCTCCTTGTGGGTTGGTGCCTACTAAAGTGTGAGAATTGGTGATTCAAGTAGGTTGGTGCCTACATCCATTGTAATACTTATATAATTCATAAAGTACATTATTTGTACTATGGTTTTCTCCCGTAAGGGTTTCCACATAAAATCTTGGTGTCAACTTGTTCATATTGTTATATTCTTGCATGGTTGATATTGTGTGAAGTTTAAAGTTGATGAAAGTCGAGATGGTAAAAGTTTGTCGATATAATAATTCACCCCCACCCCCCCGTCCCCGGCCCGCCCCCCTCTCAGTATATCTTTGTGTGCTCTTCACTTTGATCATTCCTTCCATATCCATGATACCCTTCCCTAAGAACTTTGAAATATCCAAATTTGACAAATACAAGGGAAGAGGAGATCCAATAGAACACACACTATAATTCTCAGTAGCTTGCATGGATGTACAAAACAATGACTCCTACTTAATGAGGCTTTTCCCACGAAGTCTCAACGGTGTAGCTATTGAGTGGTTCTCTCATCTACCACCCGCTATCAAAAAATTTGATGAGTTGTCGAACAAATTTGTTAACCACTTCTCCTATAACATAGAGCAAGACATAACGATCCCTGACCTATACAAGATTAAACAAAACCAAGGGGAATCCTTTGATTCATACCTATAGAGATGGAGACACAAAGCTAGTAAGTGTAAGTGGCTCGTTCCTAAAAAACAACTAGTAGAAATCTTTGTCTCTAACCTTCAGGGGACATTAGCTAGCAATCCACCATGTTATGTCCTAACAATTTTGAAGAAATCATTGAAAAAAGGTTTAGTCATCGAAAGAGCGCTCATAACAAGGGGAATCATCAAACTCTATAACAACAAGAAGAAAACTTCTAGTTCTAATGACAAACCCAAACTATGGGCAAAGAACAAGAACGTTACAAACAATGGAGTGGTTGAAGCCAATTTTTTGAGGAACATACAACATCCTAACAACCCACAAAATAATGTCCAAGAAGCTCAAACAAACTATCCTCAAAACAACACACAAAACAACTAGCTTATGTATCCTCAAAATAACCAACAAACAAATCAAGGTCAAGATAATCAAAGAGGGTCATCGAGGCAAAGTAATCAAACTAGAAGAAAGTTCACTCCATTGGGAGAACCTCTTGAGGTGATTATGTGTAAATTCGTTCAAACGAACCTTATCAAGCTTCCTGATAGAACAAACTATGAAGAAACAAACTTTAAACCCCCTTGGTACAATGAGAATGATCAATGCGAATTCTACAAAATCAAGGGTCACACAACAAATAACTGCATGAGGCTTAGAAATATTGTACAAGACTTGATAGAAAAAGGAGAGGTCAACATTGAACATCATCTTGGGCCCTCCAGAAATAGAGACATGGGAATCTACAAGGATCCAATCATTGATCATTCTAGAGAAAATGACAAAGGTAGGGGAAAAGATTACCAAAAAGCTAACTACATCTACAACAAATTCATAGGAACCATCTCTCAAGCAAATCACAATATCAATGTCGTAACCATAATGGGCAAAAAACTCGAGTGTAATGTTACTACACAAAGAGAGAAAGTCACAATCCAAGGAGCCCCACCTCAAGCAAAAGCCACAATTAAGCCTTCAACTAACTATAGTATTGTTGACCAATTAAAGAAAACTCCAGCACTAATCTCTATCCTTGAGCTTCTAAAGTTATCACTCACACATAAAGAGATCCTAGAGAAGGCTCTCCTTGAATCTCAGTGCTTAACAATATTAACACTAATCAATTTCAAGCTATGGTTAGTGCCATCACTTGGTCTTTTTCTGAAAATGACCTTCCCCAAAGATCCTTTCATAATCAAGTTCTATATCTTGAGGTTTGCGTCCATAAACACAAGATCAAGAGAGTCTTGATAGATGGAGGTGCAGGCTTAAACATATGTACCTTAAAAATGGTAAAGCAGTTGGGATATTTTGATGACATGATCGACAAAAACAAAAGTATCACCATAAGGGCCTATGATGATATGGAAAGAAACTCTAAGGGCATAATCATACTTCCAATTCAAGTGGGGCTAGTGATAGCGGAAACGACTTGTCAAGTACTGGATCTTGAGTTACCTTATAAGCTTTTATTAGGACATCCCTGGATCCATTCAATGTAAGTAGTCCCTTCAACCTTCCATCAATGCTTAAAATTTTGTTACAATGATAAGGAAGTCACAATATACGTCGATCCTGAACCCTTCTATTACCACACGAATTGGAGGAGAAATATAAGACGCTTCTTCAAATACCTAATAATGACATATCCTTCCACTCATTTTCCTATGTTGATCCAGCATCACTTGCTTTGTCCTCAACTCCATCTACATCAACCAACCCACCAAAATCCGACCGTAAGATCCAAGTACTTGACAAGGGTTGTGGAGAATACAATTTTAAACAATCCTTCTGCATTGGGGAGCTTCCCCTGTCACCAAAATTCTATGGGAGACCAAAGGAAATCAAGCATATTCAAGCTATCACCTATGAAGTGAAACCTACTATTTTCACCAAGTGGGGAGACATGAAGGACAAAGTAGTGTTTGAAGAAAATGTATCTTCCTAGCTTTACAAAGAAGAAGAAGAGGAAGAGAAACAACTACATCCCATTCCTATTGATCCTAACAATAAAGGTTATCACTGGGCAAGAAATATAGGATTCACTAGAAAAGGTGACCTTAGTTTCCACGAACAAGGTATGAGAGAACCCATCATAATGGAAAATCATAAGAAGAATTTGGGACTAGGTTATGGTTCGATAAATGTGGTTACCCCAAGCATTGAAACTACCTCTTGTAAGAAAATAGCACCTTCTATTGTCATTGAGACATCAGATGGCTACCATACTAAAATAGACTCCAACGAATGGCAATGGGATTCTTATGTCTCTAGTGACTATGACCTAGATACCCTCTGGGACCTTGATAACTCCGCTATACTTACCTTACCACGTCCTCCATAAGATTTTCCAATAGTGATGATAAACTACCCTTACTTCATCCATAGTTCATCGATTGGGATCAACGACATCACACACCTATTCTCTTGAAGGAGGGATGAGAATAACCCCCACCCCTAAGCCTATTATACACTAGGAACAATCAACGAACATCTCTCAAGTGTTGGAAGAATCAACAATAGGAACATGTTCGCCAAGGAAAGAAGTTTAAAGTGGAGAACTAGGAGTATTTTTCAACTAATCAAATATGGTGTGACCCTTGATCGACATTTAGGAGATGAATTTAAGTGGATTTCAATAAACTCAGTCAATTGAGCCACACAACCTAAAAGTTGAGATTTAGCAAATATTTATTTCATTGGGTCACATTTAGCTTTAATTTGGAAAATATTTTTAGGGGAAACCCTATGGTGTGATGGCGGGGGCTTCTTGCCTGTAGTGCCATCAACCAAGGTTCAAACCTCATGAGGTCGCTCTCTATCACATCAATAATTGGAATTGCTTACCCCCCAAATTAAGCTAGACTTGATTTGAAAAAATTAAAGAGTACACACCTCAAAGACTTGTTCTTGAATTCCATCACTAGACATATTGTGTTCTTGATGCAACCTACTCAATAATCTTCCCCATTGCATAAAAACCATTTTATAAATTCTTAATGTATCAATCAAACTTTTATCTAACTAATTTAGTCTACTTCATTAATCATTAACAATCTATGGATCTTGACAAAAAAATGTTGAGCAAGAATGGAAGAGGGAGTGGGTGCGAGTGCAAGTGCATGATGAAAGGGTTTGTTAGTCCTACTTAAAGCTAGAGCAGGGACGAATCATAGGAAGGGGACAATGAAGATGAGGACGTTTCCCTTATGGCATTGTTGCTAGAGGCATAGTAGAATGTCCTCCAATGATGAAGAGGACTTTCTCATGGAGTCAAGGCGAGATGTGTAGAAGAAGGTTTCATAAGCACACGCGTCTTCGAACAGGCCCGATCTTGTTGCTTCTAGGTCAAGCAACTTTGGGCATACCCTAAGGAGGCATTTTTTTGCTTCCCTCCACCAAAAATATTGCAGAGCGAGATGTGAACGCATTTCCCTTGACCCATGTTGTTGCTCCTACTAGCAGTCCTAGGATTTCAAAGGAACATGCTTGGAAAGATGTGAGTTGTTCATATTAGCAAGTTGCTAACACCTATGATGAGGCTATTGGGATTGATGGAGGTGTTGAATGTCCTACGGTTTACCTTTCTATAGAAGGGAGTGAGCATGCCATTTTAGTTGTGCAAGCTACGAGTGAGGAGTTTGATGACGATTATGACGTCGTTTTAGTCCAAGTTGAGATGGTGGGAAAGACATGTTGATGTTATTTTTTGTGACCGCACCAATCAGCAGAAAAAAGTTGTCTGAAGGCTACTCCATTCTCTCTTGATCAAAGTATTCTGTGCGCTAAGATTGCAAGAAAGTTCGCATGTTCAACTCCAAGGTTCTGAAATGCTTTGGAATACCCTCAGTTGGTTAGTTGTGATATTTTGTTTTTACGAGGGGACTTACACAATTGTTCAAAAGGTTTTGCAGTTAACAATAGATTGATAATTTGAAGGGGATTTTGCACGTATGATTTGGCAATGAGGTACATTTTCCTAAAACTAACCGGAAATGAACGGAATGTAAATGAGTATAGGGATAAGAAAGCTATAGATTCTATTCTAAGGTGGGATGTGGGATCAATCTCAACAGCTTCAACCAAACTCTGCTCCGCCTCACACTGGACAACTTACACAAAGTTGGTGCAATCTTCAAAGGGATGGCGAGAAATTTTCAAATTACAATCCAGCATCAAGATACTATCAAGACGACGCATACCAAAATATGAATTGTAACTAAAGTTAGGCTTATGAAATGCTCCAGTTGACCACACAAGGCAAACTTGTCATCAACAAGCCGCTAGTGGTATGGACTAAAATGAAGTGGTCTCGATTGACACCAGAAATCCACAACTAATATCTACTTGCATAAAATGAAAATGCTATTCTAAAACTACTTTACGTTACTTTATGCTACTTAGAATTGAAGGGGTGAAGAAACCTTGCTAGCTATCCATAACAAAGATGAATTTCACTATCAATGAAAAGATCTTCTATTATGAAAGTTTTACACAACAATCTCTTACAAAAGTTTTCAAAGGAAAACTTTCCTTCTCCTCCAAACTATGCTATCAAACTATCTCTCTAACAAAATGTTTACTCTCCAACGTCTCCTCTAAACTATCTCTTATTCTAATCAATTACAAATGAGGGGACTCCCCCTTTTATAGATGGCCCAATCCAATGGATGACTCAGATTACAATCAAATCAAAGGCTCAGATTGAGCCACCTCATCCCTAACCCTAAAAACTGCCAGAATAGGGAGTGGTACAATAAATGAATCAAAGATTCCCACTCACTCCCAAAATAGTAAAGGAAATTAATGCCCATAATCAATCTTCTAGAAGGTCATCATCTAGAAGCGCATTCTCATTCTCGTTTTCTCTGGCTGCAAACTCAATGAACCAGGCAAGCACAACTTGGATCTCCTGAACTGAAATTGGTGGAATGCAATCAAGCTGAAACTCAAGCACCGTAACTGATTGCTCGTGCCGTGTGCAAGATTTTCTCCAAGCAATTAAGGCATCCTGCGTACTCTGAATCAAGCTGGAGAGAGTAGAAGTGTTCTCAAAGTCATCCTGCACAAAGGTCTTCACCTCAGAGAAGAAAGGTGCCAGCCTATTCCTCAAATTATCAGTAGTCACCTCATCAGGATTCAGTCATCTTGCAAAGATTGCCTCCAAAGTATTCAGGACTCCGTCAACAATATTCATCATAGCCTTCCTGACTCTAGCTGAATCCGCCTGTGCTGCATCAAGGAAACCACGCCCTGTGATTACTGAAGAGTACCATCTAGAAAGTCATATCTATCATTCTCCTGAATGACTCCTCCATCAATCAACATCTGCAAAGGAGCATGCCTTAATGCCTCCAGACGCTTGATAGCTTTGCTCTGATAAATAGAAGCATCACCCTAGGCCTAATCAACTACCTCCATATGTTCCATGATGTTGGAAGCTTGCTAGAAAGCATGAGCAAGGTCTTCCATAAAAAAAATTGTCTCGGCACGAACTCCTGTAACCCATTTGTCTGCCTCATGTGCCATCTTTCTCAACTCCAACAAGCCACTAACTGACTCCCTGGATAACTCAGCTGGAAGTTCTATTGCTGGAATTTCCTGCCCATAAGGATGAGACAAGTGTTGCACGTATCCTATCAATGTCTTATGTTCTTTCTTCAATTTCTTATACTTTCCTTCCTTCCTAAATAGTTTGTCCTTGAGTGCCTGATAGGAGTTATCACATTCTTCGACAATTTGTGCACCTGTGGGACATCCTAACTCCAAAGTTGTGACCACATAGTTCTCTGGCACTACTTCATCTCGATCACAATCAACCTGTGGCACTGCCATATGAAGGGTGCGAGAGCCATCCTCATCAATTGATATCTTTGAAAATTTCCATGCTCTCTTCTTTTGTGGAGGTGCACTGATCCTATTCAAAAACTCTTCCATCTCAACTGCTGGATCAACCTCTTCACTGGGGCTTCTTCTCATCCTATCTCTGAGCCAATCAAGTACAACATGCTGTATAACAAATGGCTATTGTTCTTGTGCCTCTACTTCATGGACATGTTCAACTTCAATATCATTCTGGCGAGGCTCATCGGCCTCAAGTGGCTGAGTATCTCTTGAAACTATATCATCATCCAAAGCCATCTCCAACTCACGCTGAAGTTGAGTGTTAGTAGTAGTCTCCTCATCATCCTGTTGATCACCTCCAGTAGGTGCATTAACACTTTGGCCAACTGACTCTCTTCGTGGTGGCTAATTTTCTTCCTATACTTCCTACACCTGATTCACTACATTTCTCTAATCAGCAAAAAGAGAAACCTCCTGTATACTTGGAGAATGTGTCTCCAATGGCGTGGGTGATCTTACTACAACTCGTGGAGGCTCTGGCTGAATAGGCTCCTTCCTTCGAGATTCTAGACCTCGAGTAATTTGTTTCTTTCTGCTAGTAGTGGGTGTCCTGTGATCTCCCATCAAATTGTAAGTCAAATAAACTGATCTACTCTTCAATCTACTCACATGTCTATCAACCCATGCTCTGGTAAATGTTAAGACTGGAATGTAAAGTTTGTCCAAGTCGGCAATCTCTAGTTATGACCAATCTGGAAGTGGAAGTGGAGTATCCCTCACTGCCTCATAATCTGGATGGAGACCACTTATGTCCTCGCTCACCTGGTCCGGTACTGGAATGACTTCACACTCCCTAATCATACTCAATGGAAACCTAGAGAACATCCTCTTCCTGACTTCAGCCTCGTCTGATGCACCAGCCCAATAACCTCAATATTTTCCTTATGTTTAAATTCTTCTGACAGTATCCATCTGATATTGCTATGCGGATCATAATGTTGTCTGCTGGTGTGATAGGAAAAGTGGAAGAACTGAAGCTCACTCTTAGCTTCTCTAGTTGCCTGTAATGATGGACATACTTCGTCTGAATTACCCATGACAATTGGGAAGTCAACACCTCCCTTCTTCTTTCTCTTATGAATCTTATTGTAGGCAACCAATTTCCTAGATATTTCTAACATTAAAATTCTATTGGTTGGGTACTTAGGTAGCCTATATGGGTACGAAGAAAAACCTTGCAGCCTGATGTAAGAAAACTTTGGAAATTGTATAAACCATCACCCATACCTTTCAATTAACTCCTGAGCCTCCCTCGAGATCCTATGATGCATACGCTCTTGAAGTGATCTCGTGATATGCATGGTGAAGGCATCATTGACACGCTTGTAATAAGTAGTGCTCGTCAGGTGCAACTACGGACAAGCCTCATGGATTTTGAACTGGTGAGAGCCACAACCAACAGGTTTCTTGTATGAAATTCCTTGATACTTTTTCATACGAGCCAACAGGTAAATGATGTAAGATCCCATATAGAATTTCTTCGTTCTTCTCAAACTCAGGAGTTGCTCATGCAAATTATCACTGATCATCACCGCCTAGTTGACATATTATTTTCCTTCTAGCACAAGGTTGATGTAATAGAATATCCATGGTTCAAAAATAAATGTCTGAGGACAGCCTCCAACTCTGCTTAGCATCATGATAAGATCACAATACTCCTGCTTCAAGTCATTTGATGTAATCTGCCTTGGCAACTTTGTACGAGAAGGCTTGGGGTTGCTCATCCAACGAGTATTGATCGTTTCTATACATCTCTCGAATGTAGAAGCATACATTCGTTCAGCTCGTTCCCTTGATTTCTAAATCATCTTCTTGTGTGCTGGAATCCTAAAAGCTTCGCCAATAGCTGTAGGAGTGAGGTTGGCGAGAACTTGGCCATCTGGTGAAATAATTGATCTGTGATCAGTCTCATAATAATTAGCGCACTCCATCATCAGCTCTGAGCACTGAATAGCTGGTGGAAAACTAGTAGCTACATATAATCCACTTCGAATAATGTTGTGTGAAGTGATTGAAGGTTGATGACTGCCAATACCCAACATCCAATTCTTGAAAGTCTCCAAGTTGAAAGAGCCCAAACTGGTGTCAGCCAGCTTGCCCAACTTCGAAGTAAACTTAGACTCCGACATGAAAGGTTTGCTCAGCTTCTTGATAACAGCTTGTCTGGATGCACCATTGTTGTCCTTGCCAGTTGCTCTTACTTCAGCCATCCTACAAAACAATAAACAACCATCACCAAATTAATTTAGAAAATAAATAAAACATCACGCAGGGGCTGCCAGTCGACTTTTAAAAACTTGAGAAGCTGCAACATTCATATCTCTTTTGCAAACCTCACTTCTCCTTCAGCAAATTCAAAATTTCAACACTTAGAAAGTTTTGCAAGTAAGCTTCAACAACTTCACACTCTCAACAAATTTTCTAAGTTGGCTGCAATAACTTCAATACTTGAGAAAATCGCCCAACTTCAATCAACAACTTAGATTCTTTTAAATTCGTACTTCAGCAACTTCAAATGACAAACTTAGATTTCAAACCTCAGCAACTTCACTCACTTCAAGTTGTGCCTCTTTTAGCTTCAACAACTCCAAACTTCTCAAATCAAATTTCTCACTTGCACTTCACACTTCAGCTTCAGCAAATTCCTTCAACACCAAGTCGAACTTCAGCCTCAGCAACTCACTGCAATACTAAACCCAGAGCAAATTCAAGTTTCTCACTGGTGAAGAGGAATGAAAAACCTTCAGCTCTTATAGGGAATTCAAATTCTAGAAAGAGGCTAAGTTTAGCCAGTACATTAAATCTCCACTACTTCATTTCAAGAATTCAAATTTTCCCTCTCTTGCTAATTTCACCACTTGTCACCTGATGCCTGGAATCTTGGCCTTCTAGAAGTTCAACTTTGACTGGAGCATTTTAATTCACTTTTGAAAATATTTACTTTAAATTCACCTTTTTTAACACATTTTATTCACCAGCTGGAGCTCTGTCATTTGAATTTTAAATTTCATTCACCTTTGACTCTGGAAAATTCATTTGTGAAGAACTCAATCAAAAATATCTAGGCAATTCACTTCAAATTCATTGTCTGGAAAATTTTATTTTGGAAACGCCTTTTATTCAATTTGCCTTAGAAAACTTTAAATTATCCCCTTATGAAAATTCATAATTCGAGCACCGATTAAATTCTTCATCCTGAAGGCCTTGGCGAAGTGTAGAAGACTTGGAAATCAACTTCTCATCGAAGATTTTTAATACCCAAAAGAAAATTTTCTTCAGAACTTGTCGAATTCATGGGTATACAACGAACGGGTTCATTTAATTTTCTTGAATTTTGAACCTTAGAAAAATAATTTTTTAAACAAATTTAATCCATTTCCTCATCTCTGTGAACATTTCTTGTTGCTCTGACTTGAAAATCTTTATTGTTCCTGCAATGTTGGCATTCTCTGACTTCATCTACTGGAAATTTTGCTCACGTCTTAGGAAATTTCATCATCTTCAAGTCTAGGCATGATTTTCATAAGGAAGAAAATATTTTGTGCCTTAGAAAAAATTAAAAATTATTCAGCACATTTTGCACTTGCCTTAGAAATTTTTTTATTTCATCTTGAAATCATCTTCCTGTGGTGAGAAAATTTTTAATGTTTCAACTCACTTAGAAATTTTTTGAAGGCACATATCATGGAGGATATTTAATTCTAACGCCCAACATATTTTATTTTTTATCCCCCATAGGTTTAATATTCCCAACGCCTAGCAATATTTATTTATCAACTTTACCACCTTAGGCGCATTTTGTATGTCATGGAGAACATTTTAAATTTCAACGCCTAGTACTTATCTCTCTTTTCACCTTCAATGTCTTGGCGTACTTAGCAACTCTCAATTTTCACCTTCACACTTCCATCACCTTGGGCGCATTTCACTAGTCATGAAGGATATACTTCCTTTTAAATTCCAACGCCTAGCATTATTCTCATTCAATTCTCCACTTTCAACGCCTAGGTAATATTTATCTCCCCCTTTACCTTGTTTACCACCTTACCCTCAACACTTACTCTTTACATGGCACATTTAGCACTTAGAAGAGGATGGGCGCATTCTAGGCATGTAGGAGGATAAACACCTTTGTCTTGTTGACTTCTCCTTTTGTGGGCGCATTTCATATAGTGAGGTGGATGAAGCTTAAAACATGGGCGCATATTTGATGTCATGAAGGATGAAACACATTCAACGCCACCTTGTGACCTTTGAGCTCCCCTCTTTTGTCTCTACATGCCTTCATTTGGGTGCATTTTACACTTGATGAAGGATTTAACGCCTTTGACTTGTCTTTGTAGCATGGGCACATATGAGGATAGGAGGAGGATGGGCGCATTTAGGGGTGGCAAGTGGATAAGAGTCTTCAATGCCTTAGCCATTTTTACCTTGTCTTCTTCAATCATGGGCTCATTTTGCCATAGGAGGAGGATTAACATCTTTGACCTTTGACTTCCTTGGAGTGACATGGGCGCATTTGATAGTGGCAGGAGGATATCTTTTTGCCTTAGATTTTTTTTATTCTCTTCAAGTCATCTTGCATGTGAGGGTGCATTTTGCCATGTGAGGGGGATGAAGCTTTAACTTAGAAATTTTTATGTTTCTTCATCCTTCCTTGGGCGTATATGGAGGTAGTAGGAGGATATTTCAAACACTTAAAGATTTTCCTTGCTTCCAGCTAAGATGGGCGCATTTTCATGGTGGTGTAGGATGAAGTCTCAGACTTAGCCATTTTCCCTGTCTTCGCCAACTTCTCCATGCCTTACTATAAATAGTAAGTCCTTTGATTTTCATATCTCAGAGGCTCAGATTGCTTTGAAATTTTGAACACTGGATCTTCATGACTCTGTCAACTTGTTCACATTGCTATTCTGAGCTGGCCTGCTATTTTTAGCCCATTTCTTAAGGTAGTTTGCTATTTATAGTAACTGCTTGTTTCTGAGACTTCCCCAACTCCAATTGACTTGAAATTCGAATGACGCGCTCCTCACCACGTGACCTGCCTGTTGACACCGGCGCCTGCTATTGATTTACTATTTTTAGCCAATTTCTAAAATGACTTACTATAAATAGTAAGTGCTTTGTTTGCCCTCAAATTTTATTGGTGGATAGCTTGAAAGATTCTGATTGCAGTGGGATACACCGGTTTTCAGAAATTCTGACTTTTTACCCCTCATTTTGGGTCTCAAAGTTAGAAACCCTAATTTGACTTGCATGCATATCAAACGTCCTTCGTTTGTCCTCGTTTTTGTTGCATTGCGATCAGTTTGTGATTTTGAAGTGCTGGGAGGCGGCTGCTGAAGTTCACCTGCTAAAAATAGCAAGTTCCTGAATAAGTGATTATCCTATTTTGCATGTCACACCACTGCGTAGGTCTCGAAAAACCCACAAAGAATCACTTGACATGCAAAGAAAACCCTGACATGCAAACCCTAAAAATAGCCTCTGAAGGCTGAACTTTGAAAGTTATTATCTCACTTTATATGTTATATTACCGCAAAGGTCTCAGAAAACCCAGAAGGAATCCTCAGACATGCGTTGAAAAACTCTTCATATAAACCCTAAAATTTGCTCTGGAAGCTGAACTGCTAAAAATAGACAGTTGTCCATTTTGGCTCAAAATTTGCACGCGAGCAGCTTGATGTGTTCAAGATGCAGTGTGATGATCGGAACTTCAAGAATGCTGAGAGAATATCCAGAATTGCACACTTACTAAAAATAGTAAGTAGTCAGAATCTGATGAAATTTAGCTGAGAGTCCACTGGAAGCATACTGACAGCGATGTTAATCTCAATTTTCAATTTATTCACTACATTTGGTTTCAAATTGACCAGGAAAGTGCAAACCCTAATTCTCAGACTTGGCCAAATTTCACAATTAAGCTCACAGGCGGGAACGTCCCCAGAAAGGCAGACATCAGAAAGAGATAGAAAGAGAGAGAGAGAGAGACAAAACAAAGCCCAAAAAGACCAGAATGGAGCAAAAATTAGGGGGTCCCCATCTTGAATGGGGCGATGTGTGAAAAGGTCACAACAAGACACAAATTTCTATTCCAGATCCCCTTTTTGTTAAGGTGATTGCTTGGCTCAAGAAATCGTTCATTGGGGTTTTTTTGGTAATCGTCCAAACATTGATGTTGTTAGAAGATGGGTGATACGGAAATGGAATATAAGAGATCAAGTTAAGGTTGTAGATATGCTGAATATTTTTTTCTTATTTTCATTTTGCAATCTAGATGATTGCTTAAGGACCATTTTGGATGGTCCTTGGTTTTGGGGGAAAAATGGTCTTGCCCTAAAATTGTCTTTGAGTTTTCATCCTATGGGTGATGGTAGCATCAAGTTTCCTGTGTGGGTTAGACTGGCGGGGCTATTATCGGAATACTAGGATGGGATCAGAATGAGGAGGGAATACTTATGAAACCAGATAAGATGTACAAATTTATGAAAGGTATGGCAGAGCATATGTAGAAGCAAGACATGAATATAAATCAATCTGTGAAAAGGATGGAGATGTAACAAGGCTGGGAGATGAACATAAGTGTTTTGGACTGCAATGCTAGAATGGTTTAAATAGAACATACAAATAGTGCTTAATTTAAGAATTCAATAAGTTAATAAAAAACATCATTCAATTAGGCTTGAAATGTAAGGCCTGTTGCATAAAATCTAGTTTTCATCACTGCTCCTGCAAATATAGTAACAGAATCTCTTAGAGGATTTAGTACAGCGAATTTTTTGTCAGATTCCTTTTTGTTAATATGCCTTTACACATCAGTTATTTTTCTTTTGCTTATTAAGACAAAAAATCATAGGAAAGCAAAAAGCATGAAACATAAGTATGTGACAAACATATTCTTTGAAAGATTGAATAACAAACTTCTTACAGCTTCCATTTGCACAACATTCTACTTTTTTCCAAAACCATGCTTCTTGACACATAATATGCGAACAAAGCTTCCTACAATCTTGAGAATTGAAGACAATACTACTTTCTGCATTATAATCAATTTCTAGTATTTAAGATGGCAAAGTTACACTTTCCAACATGCATGGTAAGAGAAGCTTTAATATGGACATACATCAAAGCTGTGTTGAAAATTGCTTAAAAAATAACCAGAAACACCAAAGTTTAGCTGCCAAAGAAACACGAATTGTTATATATGTTGAGAATGAATCATGTGTGTAGAAATGTAGTAAAAAGCTTCAATCTACTGGGACTTCAATCTCCATCTTCATTCCATACTTTTACAGAATTGTAGTATAGACATTCAATCTATAGGGACTTCAACTTCCATCTTCAGTCTAGACTTTCCAAGAATTTGCAGCAAGTTGCAATTTACTTAAAACACTCACTGATAATGAAACAAGCCATTTTTCTAAGAATTTCAAATTTGTGTATTCTAATTTAATGTTGGTCACAAAATGGTGAAATTCCCAAAGAATAATCTCTCCTTTATGGAGGCATCTTGCAACCTTCAGTTCAATAGGTCAAACAATATGTGAAGACGAGCTTGAATATTTCTGGATTAGGCACGTAAACTTTTTTCTTCATCAACATTTCTATCACTCCATGATCCATTTTTTCTCATATCTTGCTATCTCATCCTTAATCCCGATGATGGTTCATGGAGCTGTTGTCACCTAGAAATGCACCCTATGCAAAGTTGTAAAAAACTGAGCTTTCTAGTGAAACATTGGATCACTCCAAGGCTGTGGGTCACCTGAGATTGGAGTGAACCTCCGGAGAAGGCCGGACTTCCTTTGGGTATCACCTAAACTATTGGTCTTTGTGAGGTAAAGGGAGAAGAAGTGCATACAAAATGAAACTATACTGAACTATTCCTATGGTGATACACCGAGTTGATAAGAAATCAGGAAATGAAAACAAGATGCAACCACACTAAGGAAACTAGACTGCATTTGTTTTACTTACTCAACATAACCCCATTAGACTTATGCATCACTCTTGACAGGTTTGATCTACATACATATCTCAAGAAGGAAGAAACAAACTTCACAGATTTGTGGTATGAATACAGATTTAGAAAAACACTGTTAAAGAAATACATACATAAGCTAACATACAAAAATGAGAGTGGTAAGAGCATTAGTACTTGTTTTTAAGGTGAACTCTATTTTGCATTCCAGATTTCAGTTGAGCTACAAAACATACATTTAGTCAAGAAAGGATTGACAAAAATCACTAACTCTTTAGAGTGTATAATCTGAACTATTTACAAAAAAGGAAAAAAATGCCTTATAAATCAGATTGTGTCGGCCCCTTAGGGCTTACAAAATATCAGTCCTCAGAAAATATCTCTCCTCAGATCTTTTTGACTGAATTTAATGCCCCACCCTGCGTGTCCCTGCTGTGAAGAGTCATCCTCGGAGAAGTCTTCTTCAGATATTTCACAGCTACCGCATTCATTCTAATCCTAGCATCGTGTCCTATTCGAACCACTTTGGCTGAACGCCTTGAATGCTCCAAGTTGAGAATAGATACGTGTTGCATTCATTCCATTGACATTCTTTACTTTGATTAGACTGCCACGGCTCACCTTAGCTCCTCCTGGTTGGTCGAGTGTATTCCACGCGGACTCTGTAAGTGATCAAAACTCTTTTGAAAAGAATCACATCTCGGCGAGACACTGAAAGTGTCTCACCGATGCGATTATGTCCTCTGAAACTATCAGCACAATGCACGACAGTTGATGAGAGTCTTGGCAAACTTAGGAGTCACGTTGATATCGGCAAGTCAAACGACATCGGGGAGAAGTCATAGCGAGCACCACTGAGTTATACCGATGCCGCTTTATTGGGAGATTCCATCGTTGTCGGCGAGAGATCATACATTTGGGGAGACATCTTAGCGAACCCTTCTTGTTGCGGTGAGCACACTGGATGGCGGCAAGAGATACCTGGGTCGACGAGACCTTTCAGCGAGCTCCATAGGTCACCCCAAGCCTCGCATTTCTTTCTATGAGTCACATACTTGGTCGCCAGGACCATACGCCGAACGCTTTGCCTTTCGGCAAGTTCCTTTTCCTGTCGCTGAAACCTCCTGGCGAAACCATCGCTTTTGACTCGGGCTCCAAGATCCCATTCGGTAAGACATTTATGCATTGGTGAGACGTCTTACCAAAACCTCATTACCTATCGCTAAGCTCAGAGTTGGTGAGACTATCCGGGGTTGGGGAGACCTCTTAGCGAGCTTCTCGTGTTACACTGAAGGCGCCAGGCATGTCGATGTGACCTCTTGTTGTCGAAGAGACCTCCTGCCGAGCTCTCCTTTCTTTAACGACGCTGCTTTCCTTTAGCGAGACGTCCTGTGTTCGCCCAGACCTCACACCGAGGTCTTTTCATCCCGCCGAGCTACAAATCTTCTTCGGTGTGACTCCCATCGGTCGGGAAGACATCATGGCGAAGGGAAAATGCTACACCGAGCCCCCCCTTGGTTGTCGCCGAAACTTTGGCCTATCGGATAGACCCATTGCCGAACACACTATGGTTTCCCCAAACTTTTTCCTTTCGGCCAGACCGGCGTTTGTCGCCAAGACTCACACCGAACTCTTTTTTCTGCCCGAGCTCTTTATTTCCTTCGGAAAGACTATGGTAAGTTGGGAAGACATCATGGCGCAGGCCACCGGTCATATCGATTCTCGTTTCCATCGCTGAGACCACCTTGATTTGCCGAGACATCTTGTAGACTTCCTTTTGCCTCTCGTGTTACACCGAAGATATTTCCCCGTTCGCCAAGACTCCACTCCGTCGGCCAGACCTTACATCAATATGACTTCATTGGCGGGACCACTGGCTTTTGGTGAGACTTTAATCATCGTCAGGACTTCAAGGTGAAGGCATCTCCTCTCGCCAATATGTCATCCTTTTGGCAAGACGTTATAATAATGGTCCCTCCTCCTCCTGGTGATGACATTTCTTTTCGGTGAGACCACAAAGTCGAGGAGACTTCTTGTCGGTAGAGCCTCCCTACACCAAAGACAAACCTTCCTCGTCTTGCTGAGACATGCCCTTGTCGGCCAGAACTCTTGGCGAACTCTTTTCTTTCTGTCGGCAAGACACTGCTGTTTCGGTAAGACCTCTCACCGAGCCTTAAATCTTTTGGTGAGCCCATCTTATAATTGGCAAGACCCCATCTTTTCGGGAAGACATCTCGCTGCAAAGGAAGCTTTATGCCGAGAACTCCCTGGTGAAACACTGTTGGCGTAACCCTTGTCGGTCGCCGAGACATCATGCCGACTTGACTTTCCTTGGGCGAGACCCCCTAGCCTTCGGCGAGACATTCTTGATCGCCGGGACATCACTGCGAAGGCTTCAACTCTTGGTGAGGCCTCCTTTTTATCTTCGGTGTGACCTTCATCCTTCGGCAAGACATTTTTCTGAGACCCATGCTTGTCGCCGAGATATCTCAGCGAACCTAATCTCCTACGCCGAGAGCCTTTAGAGTCGGGGAGACCTTTTGACTTCGACGAGACCCTACAGCGAAGCTCGCCTGCTTTGCCGATGCCACCTCCTTTCAGTGAGACTTCAAGAAGTCATTGAGACTTTATGGTGAAGGCTTTATCCTTCATCGATATGCATAACCTTTTGTCGCCGAGACGATGATCGATGTCTTGCCGATAGGAACCTGCAGGTGAATTCCACTCACCGTGAGATTCTTGGGGTCTTGCCGATTTCTCCTTAGAGAATTTTCATGCTGAACCTGAACAAGGCAGGCTTCCAAACTAAGTTTCCTGTAACCTAGCATCAAATTCATGACTTTTTCCCTTGTGCGAATGCTCCATTTGGCCTCTCGAAGATCTATCACATGATTATCCTACCTGATTGAGCCTGCGGGTAAAAATTGGGCAACAGGAGCATGAATCGAAACAGTGATAGAGATAAAAGTTTACATACTCAAATTCAGAAATATTCAAGCTAATATCATGGACTGTAGAAATTTTATGTCTTTAATATGTGAAGATGAAAAGCTAAAAGGTACCAAATACAGAAGAGTAATAAGAAAAAAATGCAATTTTTACCAAGATTCACTCCCAAGACAAGAAGGAATCCAAATTGTCCTTTTATCAAATGTGATGGAAAGTGCAAAAATTTGCACTACAATGGCTTTACAGACACAATTTCTGCCAGGTATATCTAATCACGTTGAGTGAAGAAAAAGCTTTGAAGATCTATAAATTAATTTCGACTGGAGAAAGATGCATTTTTTAATAATGTAAACCAAGATTGCAGTGAACTTCTGCACCAAAAAAGATGGAAAATAGACAGGCCTGAATGGCCTTGAATATCCTTCTTAATGACTATGGAAAGCTTATTAAACAATTGCATGAAGGAATACAAGGATTTTCATAGGTTATTGTCGTTGTGGCTGAGTGTCCTGAAATGTGCAAGGATGAGAATTTGACAATTCCCTTCAATGGAACTAACAATATTAACAATGTCTATGGTTCCTTGAAATGGTTAGTAATATTGATATCCGGAAGGCCATTTGTCGTTGAACCATACATTTCAATGATGTCTGCCTTAGTAGCAGCATGGTTTCCTAGAAATGAGAATCAAGATGCAAAAGATGACTTCTTTTTGGAGACTAAATTTCAAGGAAAGCTTCTAATTTAATTTGTCTACCTTGAAATTTCAAATTTTGTATTTCTTTCAGGCAACCTTAAGCCTTCAAATATTATCTTCTGTTGTGCGTTATGTTTTTTTCATTTAAGAATTTTAAATTTAATTTAACTCATTGTTTCATTGTTAGTTTCACATGAATTTCTAATTTAATTTTTGTCTCTTTTTAATTTTTATTTCATTCTCTTGGTATTTGATGTTTGACTTTTTTTAAGGTTTTACTTTTATTATATTCTAATTTGTCTTAATTGTCAATTTTTTGGTCCACGTTAACGTAGCTAAAAAACTCTCCTCACAACTGGCATCTAAGGGCTTACTTATTTGTCATTGTTTCTCAACCTAATGATTTATCATGGAGTGTGATCCAAAACTTTGATGCAAAATTTAACATAAATTTTTTCTAGAAACTCTTATGTGTAATCTTATCGAGTATGAAAAATTGAAAACAATGTTTATCATTGACACCCATAATAGGAGAGAACTGGTCTTTATAACCAAAATCATGGAGAAACTAAGGATAAAACTAGCCAAGAGGATAGCAAATTTAGCTTTTCTAAAATGATGTAATGACAACAATGTCCTACCCTCCTTTCTTTGGGTTCCTCACCACCTAGGGAACAATAAAAGAAAGCATATTTTTGAACGAGCAAGTCTCTCATTACTAAGATAGGTCATTAACAACATCAGAACTTTGATTACCAATACCTCTACACTTTCGGCCTCACTACAAGTGGATCTATGAATAAAATGAGACAAGCTATCATAAGCAAAATCTGCAGGTTTAAAATCAGGCAGTAAACTGTGGTAGAAAAGGAAGTCCATCACAGTTAAATAAGTTTTTTGGGACTAGCAGTTGACCTTTTATTGATCCACATTGGATCTGGAAAATGTATGTAAAACAAAAACTTGAACAAATTTGGATTTAGACAAAGAAACGGGTACACAATAAGAAACTGACAAAAAAACACAAGCACACTCCAAATACAGAATGTGCAATGTAGACGTTATTTCATATTCTTGTGTGTGCAGGAATTTGAGATATTCCAACTAAAAGTATACAAAAATCAACCCAAAAAATGCTAACAGTGAGAATATTTTATTTAATTCTTGACATTACACAAACAGAAATGAAAAATATAATGACTCACTAGAGCGCCCAGCACATAGATCTGAGTTTTGGAGTGTCTTTGGCACCCTACAGATGATAATAAATCATCCTGCAGTGTATTCATGGGTCCCGCTCTTGAGGGTTTTTGTCCCTAAGGCTAAAGGACTAAACTTGAGAGGGTGTTCCTCAGTTCTCAGATTGTTGGACATCCTGCAGAGTATTCATGGGTCCCGCTCTTAAGGGTTTTTGTCCCCAAGGCTAAAGGACTAAACTTGAGAGGGTGTGCCTCGGTTCTCAAATTGTTGCAACAGTTCCTTTTTCTTGTAGCTGAAGATTAAATTTTTTTTTTTTCAATTTCAAAAGATATCATCTTTCTACCCTAAGCACTCATTTAAACCTAAGTTGTCGGTTCTGGTACTAGTTCAGGTTCAGGTTCGTGGGTTCGGGTAAATTTTTTTGGGGGGTTTGGTTTGTTTTGGGTTTGTTCGTAAAAAAAACATGTAAAATCATATATATATATGCAACCCAGAAGCATGAATTAGGATTAGAATATCACATAGCATCATATATATATGGACAAAATCTAGAGTACTAAAATCTTACTAATGTTTCTTTTATCTACTCCATTCCTTATAACATTCCTTCAACCTCTATGTTCCTGGACAAACAACCTGACCACTAAACCCACTATAAATGTACTTTGAAGCCTACGCACATAGTAAGAACAGGGTTCCAAGAGTGTTAGGACTATACTAGCAGGAGATTTGATGGAGTGAACATTCAACATAACAATTTTCTCAAACAGCTACAACATTAGCCCTTAACAAATGAGGATTTTTAATTTTTTCCTGGTCAACTATTCTGTAAGATGCAAAGCATTAATGAAAGATAACATCATGGAAAATGCATTTAGTTTTAATCTTAGAGGTCAAGAGAGAGTAACCAATGATTAGAACTGAAGGATCCAAATATCATCCCCAAAAGCAAAGAGAGCCCTAACTATTTGTTAGAGGACACAATGATAAAAGACTACATCACAAAATTTGAGTGCTGCCAAGCAATCATCAAAAAATGGCTTGAAATATTGGAGTTTCAAATGAAAAGACTGCAACTCCTGCACACATGTGGGAAAGTGCGAACCCACAGAGGAACTGAACCAAAACCCAGATCAGGTGCAAACCAAACCTAGATCCAGCCTTGCAGGAGGTGAACCCGATAACATAGCGTGAAACCCCAAACTGCATGGAATCAATTCCATAACTGGTCATTTAACTGAAACTAATTTGCTAAGATAACTGACAATTAACTCCTTAATTAGCCATGATACTGACAATTAACTCCTTAATTAGCCAAGATAACTAACTATGAACTCCTCCATAATTAGCCAAGATAACTGACAGCTAGCAAGAACCAACTCACCATATTCCAGCGTAAGACTTAAGAATGAAGACTTATTCTTAATCTGACTGAACTGCCAACATGACCTTTATTATTCTAACTTAAGATTGAAAACTTAGTCCTTATCTGACCTAACTTCCAACAGGGCCTTTATTTCCTAACTACTTGCTGATAGAAATTTCATTCAACGCTTGAGTTAACAAGGGGACATTACAGAATTCTTCTAGGGCCCAAGAATCCTCCTGTTCACAAAAAACTATAAAAGGGACTTGAAGCTTGAGTTTAAGAGAATGAATGAATTGTTGAAAAGATTGGAAGAACATTATAAGAGAATCCAGTTGTTCATTAGAGGAGATATGCAAAAGTAGAGGGCATAAGATTGAAGTCCCATTGCCTGTAATTATCTTATAACTCAATACACAAGGTAACAAGGCCATTGCTGCTACCATAATTCGGGTTTTTCCTCTGCATTGAGGATTTATAGGATAAAAATATGTGCTTTGTGTGTCTTATTCAAGTATATTTTCTATTTCCTTCACAATATTATCTTCTCTTCAAGCAAAACTTCATTTGTTAAAGCAAGTAGCAAGTAATCAATATTTTTTGTGATTCTTGAATTCTATGTTGAAAGAGTTCATAGATCATTTTGATATCAAAGTGGTTTGACTCTTGTGAGCTTGTGAAGAGTTTTTGTGTATGACAGTAAAACTTTAAGTGAAAAGAAAACTCAAAAGTAGTAGTTGAATGTACAGGTGACTGCACTAGAGAACCACATGAAGGAGATCAATGAAAACCAACAATGGTTGGCTGAACAAAAAAATCATATGACAAAGGAAAAAAGCAAAAATGGTGCAAGAACAATCTTCCATTTGTGACCCGGTTAAATCCTTTTCCATGAAATTGGTATTGGGAAGAAGAAGAGAGATTTCTAACTACAGAGGATTTCTTGAAAGGATCGTGTGAGAAGAAAAACAAGTGTTACATTTAAAGTACAAAGTGAAGTAGAAATCAAATAAAAAAAGATCAATAGATTAAATGAATGTATTACAAACAACAAAGTGAGAAAAGTGTACAAGATCACACCACAAAATTTTGAAGGGAAGCCAACATTGATTGGCAAGGGCTTGGTTGAGAAGAACATGATCCAAAGTATTTTGGGGGACTACATTCTCACATCTTAAGGAGGCTGGTTAACACCAAACCATGACTTGGAGGAAGCATGTGTTCAAGAATACTAAGTGGAGGAGAAAAAGACATACAAAGATGAGTCTTCCAAAAATAAGAGTAGAAACTAAAATTGTAAAGTAAAGAAATCAAATGTTGTTAAAGAAGAAATGAAAGAGACTCATTGTAAATTGTAAAATTGATGGGCATGTTAATTCTAATTGTTGGAAATTTCATCATGAAGTAAAAATAAGAACAAGGAAATCCATGTTAACTATACAAAAAGATGGAATTGAAATAGAGGACAGTTCAGATTTAAATGATAAAATTGGATGTCCAACAACACTAAAGAAAGGGAAAATTTTGAAGAGATGAGCAAACTTTTCATTTTGAAACTACAAGTAAAGAAGGCAAGAGAAAATGTATTGGTAGATTCCAATTCACAATGTAATATAATTTCAAAAAATATGTTTAAGATGCTTGATCTGAAAACTGATGAACATTCTCATCCACCCATTAGATGGGACAAAAGGGGTTAGAAATACAGGTAATAGAACAAAACAATTTCAAATTTGCTAAATTCACAGTATGTAGATGAGTTAGTTGAAAATGTTATTCTTCTTGATGCATTTGAAAAATTGACATAGTTCTTGGGAGTTCTTATATGTTAGTGATGCAATTTTTATTAGAAGAAGAATGTGTTGGTCAAGGCTGGAATCAAACACATGATGAGAGAGCACAAACACATAAAAATGACAAAAGTAGCCATGGTAAGCTCTATCCAAGCAATAAAATCAATTTAAGAAATCAAGCAATTTTGTTTACTAATGTTAAAATATAAGAAAAATAATGGATTAGGATTTTCTACTGTGACTAACTCAATGTTGAAAGGCTTGGATGAAGTCTTTTCATTTTTTCAAAAAAGTGATAGAAGAACCTAGAGGATTGCAACTAAGGAGAGAGATGGAGCATGATTTGACTCTTACCAAAATCTCCAAACATCAGATTGTATCAACATACTCTAGTAGAGAGCAATGAGGTCAAGAAAAAACTTCAAGAGATGCTTGAACAAGGGGTTATACACCTTGTGGTTCGCTCAGTGATTGTACATGACTTTTCATGGAGAATGTGTATTGACTACAAGGATCTTAATAAGATCATCATTAAGAATAGATACCAGAAATCACATGCACTATTCAATAGATACAATCTTATGATGATAGATGATCTTATCTTTCTAGCATTTAATGTTTGATTCCTAGGTTGTTATGAGTTAGTTGTCTCATGTCATAGATACATGTCACAATCTTGTTTAATCCTATTCCTCACCTTGCCTATATAAGCAAGGTCATTGTACACTTTGTAATATACTTTCTATCTCATCATCATTTTGATAGGTCTTAATATCAACCAAGCTCATTTCTTGCACACTCTCTTGTGGAAAGAATCCATTGTTTTTGCAGGGGTTCTTGGGTATAGAGCTAATCTTCAGCTCTTATAGAAAATACATGGAAGAGTGCATTCTAAACTAAGCAACGACTTTTTGAATGGTTTGTACTTCCATTTGGCTTAAGTAATGTACCAACTACTTTCATGAGATTGATGAATGACGTGTTAAGAGATTTCATAGATAGTTGTGTGACTGTCTATCTAGATGACATCCTAATTTTGAATTCTACTTGGGAAGAACATCTCCTCCACATTAAAGAAGTATTGCAATGGTTAAAAGAACAATTGTTATGTAGCATGAAAAAGTGTGAATTTTCTTAAGAATAATTTGTGTATTTAGGATATGTGGTAGGAGGAGGGAAATTAAGAACAAATCCTTCCAAAATAGAAGCAAATGTAAAATGGCCTCCACAAAAGAGTGCTACAGAAATTAGGAGTTTTATATGGACTGCATTATTCATGAGGAAACTTATTTCTTCCTCTTCCTCCATAGCCTCACCTTCACATCAAATTTCAGCTAAGGGAAGCAACTTTCACTGGGGTAAGGAACATGATAATGTTTTTAAAAAACTAAAGCACATTATAAGGAATGCTCTTAAGGAAATATCAAGACAACCATGTGTCAAGTAGAGAAAATTTCCAACCAACTATCAATACAATGTAGCATTAACTCTCAATGAAGTGCAACTAGCAAACAATGTGACACTTAGCTGAAATGGTGTGGGGGCTAGCTTATAATCATTAATCAACTATGCCTAAATAGTGAAACGAATCAAAATCATACTTTTGCTGAAAAATGTAGATCCCCTCAGAAGATTGGAAGACCTAAAGACAAGGGAAATAGTGTAGAAGCCCAAGATCAATCAATTCAAATTGCTCCATCAATGCTCTCTATACACTCTAAATCATAGATGAATTACCTATGAAAATCAAATCATCTACATAAAGAAATGATATCAAATGCTCATCTCCATAAAGTGAACACCATATCCTTCAAACAAGTGAAGGGTTCTACACAATGCCTAGAGGTTGCTCCATGTAGATCTACTCATAGAGATAATTGTGCAATACATCACTCTTCACATCCATCTATTATACTAACCATCTCTATGATGCAACTAGAGAAAGTACAAGACATAAAGAATCCATCTTGGAAACAAGAGCAAAGATCTCTAAATAGTGAGAGCCCTCAACTTATAAAAAAAAAACCCTTAGCCACAAGACATACCTTGTACTTGTTAATGGAATCATCTGCTACATATTTGGTTTGATAAACCCACTTACAATGAACCAATTTTCTTCCCTTCCAAAGAGGTACAAGATATAATGTATGATTCTTCATCAAAGAGGAATATTCCTCTACCATAGCAACGTTCTACCCTAGAAAACTTGCCACATCTAAAAACTTTTAAGGATCATCAAACAATACGTGACTCAAAAGACTAACACCAACTATGTGTGAATGAGTATGGTGAGAGTCAACACGATCACCAACCAAAGATCCAACCTCCTCAAACATGGTGCAGGCCTAACGAGGCAAAGCGTTTTTACTAGGAGGTGGTGTAGCATGATCATCATAATCATTCTCAAGTGACAAAGGAGGAGGGGGAGTGAGGGAGAAGCTACTAATGGAGTGTCCATTTGAGTGAAGTGCACATTAAACTTGCTTGTCCTTGAAACAAGAAATCACAAGAAACAAGACCAAACAACATGTAGACCTTCACATCCTCACAATAGCCAACAAAATCAATGGTTTACTCTTCTTCTCCATAGCATTGTGCTTGCCATTTGGAATTGAGGCCCAAGCCTCACTACCAAATACTCTAAACAAAGAAACATCAAGCTTGACATGGGTCAAAGCCTCCTCATGAGTCATGTTCCACATTGGCTTGTGAGGCATGTGACTCTAAATGAAGTTGGCACAATTGGTTGCTTCAACCCAAAAAGTATGTGTCACGTCCTTCGATTGAATCATGCAATTTGACATCTCCCTTAAAGTTCTATTCTTTCTCTTAGCAAGACCCTTCTGCTAAGGGGTGTAGGGAATTGTGTATTGATGTTCAATACCCTACTCTTTACAAAAATCCTTGAAAGCTGATTCATATACCCCCCCATTATCAATGCATATCTTCCTAATTGAAAGGTTAAACTACTTCTCAATGAATGCCTTGAAGGTCCTAAAAGTGGCGAAGACCTCACTATACTTAAGAAAAAGCATCCATGTGTGTCATGTGATGTCATCAATGAAGGTGACACACACTTGGACCACAAAAAAGGAGTTGAAAATGACATTAAGTTACTATGTACCAACTCAAGGCTGCCTTACCTTTAGGAAATGGATCTTGACAATGTTTGTCAAGCACAAAACCTCAACAAAAACGCTCAATACAAGAAACCTTAGGAGGACCATGCATCAAGTTCTATGTGCACAAACCATTCATCCCAAAATATGTCCAAAGAATCAACATGTGCAATGAGTAATGATCATGATCCACACTTCCTAGAACAAAAACAATTTCTAGATTCCACAGCTCTCTAATGACCACATCATGTGGAGAAAACTCAACTCTCTTCTCATTACCAAACTGACAAATCTAATAAATAGAAATAAGGTTAGCAGAAATCTCTAAAACAAGGGGAACATCATTGATGCACCCTTCTACCAACTATATAGTGCCTAATCCCAAAACCGAAATCTATGAATTCTCTAACTGTAATTTTCGTCCCTATTAGAGCATAAACATCAGACACAATATTTCCCAGCTGCTTTTTCCTAGCTAGTGTAGGTGTATATATACCTGCCATTTACAAGTGGCACCCAAACTAGAGAAAGGTCAGCCCAAACTAGGAGTAGGTCGGCTAGAAACATTTATGATTATTTTCAAAAGTGGGCTCCAATAATTTACTTAGGTCGGCCCAAAATTATTATGTATTTCAAATTAATAATTATCAACAATAATATTACTATTAATACCTGTTGTGACCTTTTCACACATCACCCCATTCAAAATGGGGACCCCCTAATTTTAGCTCCGTTCTCATCTTTTGGCTTTGTTTTCCCGCTGACTCTCTGTTTCCTGCTTGTCTTTCCTGCGATGTGCCTGTCTTTGAGCTTAAATTGAAATTTTGGCTAGGTCTATAAATTAGGGTTTTTGTTCTTTGGGCAATCTGAGGTTAATTTGAGTTGGCTAATTGAATTCTGATTGCTACACCGTGCTTAGAACACTTTAAGTTACGTGCCTACAAATTTTGAGTTGAATCTGACAACTTGCTATTTTTAGTAGTCGGGTTCTGAAGCCATTTTTAGGGTTTGCATGTATGATTTTCCAATGCATGTCTGGATACTCTTTTTGGGTTTTTCAAGACCTTCGCAATGATATAACATGCAAGCTTAGATGATGAATTTCAACAATTCTGACTTTGGGAGCAGTTTTTAGGGTTTGCATGCAGGATTTCCCAATGCATGTCAGGATATCCTTTATGGGTTTTTCAAGAGCTTCACAATGATGTGACATGCAAGGAGAGTTAATCATTTTTCAAGAACTTACTATTTTTAGCCAGTACTCGCATGTAGACCAATTTGCTAGGTTTTTCTAGGTTTTTGAGATCTCTTAGGTAGTGTGACATGCAAACTCATCAAGCAAGTGGTTGGTCACTTTTTCGGACACTTACTATTTTTAGTAGGATCACTCCAATAGCTCCATAGCACTTTAGTATTGTGAATAGAGCAACATGCAACAGAAACGAGGTCAAACAGAGGTCATTTGAGCCACATGCAAGTCAGATTAGGGTTTCCAACTTTGGGACTCGAAATGAGGGGTAAAATGCCAGAATCTCCAAAAACTAATGTATCCCATTGTGATCGGTGTCTTTCAAGCTAACTATTGGTAAAATTTGATCGCAATCTAACTACTTACTATTTATAGTAAGTCACTTTTTAAACAAGCTACATATAGCAGGTCAGCATGAGGCACTAGTGTGAATAGGTCAGTTAACCCATGAGGACCCCATGGAGCAAATTTCACGTCAAACAAAGTTGCAGAAGTTCTAAAATCAAGCAGTTACCATAAATAGCAAGTCAGCATAGATGATAGGCGTGAACACGACAATTACATCACGAGGGTCAGGGTCAGCCAAAATCAGGTGTTGAAAATGCTAAAAATCCATAGAGATCACAAGAGCACCAGAACTTACTAAAAATAGAAAGCTAGGCAGGAAGCATGAAATTTTTTGCCTAAGTCTGAGATTGGCAGGACACACCCCCAAATGCACCCAAGTTTGTTGGAGGTGATAGACATACAAATATTCTAAGGCATTGAAATTCCTGTAGATCCCTCCATATGCGCCCACCAAGAAGGAATGAGAAGAAAAGTTTCTAAGTCAGGAGAAATTCCTCCTCACCTAGCCAAATGCGCCCAAGTTGGAGATACAGCTTGAAAAGAGTCTAAGGCATGAAAAATTCCTTCCCACCCCCCTAAATGCACCCAAGGTAAAGTGAGGTGAAGTGAAAACTTGCTAAGTGTTGAAAACTTCCTCGTCAACCCCTCAAATGCGCCCTCATCAAGGAAGTGATGTGACATATTTTCTAAGTGTGGAAATGGAAGCTCACCTAGCCAAATGCAAATGCACTTGGAGAAGCCATTTACTTGGAGAAGCATGGAGAAAAGTTACTAAGTGTTGAAAAGTTCCTTCACCACCATCCAAATGCGCCCAAGTCACCAAGCTATGGAGGATGTTTGAAAAATATTCTAAGGCGTTGAAATTCCTTGAGGACCCCCTAAATGTGCCCAAGTTTGTGATAGAAACATAAAATATTTCTAAGTGATGAAAATTCCTCCACTACCTTAAGAATGTGCCCATCTTATGTAGGAGGTGGGAAATTCTTCTAAGTGTTTTCAAATGAAAGGAGAGAAGTCGAAATGCGCCCAGCTTGAAGAGGTGATTTGAAAATTTTCCTAAGGCAAGGAGAAGTACGCCCAAGAGAGAAGAAGTGAAAATGGACTTTAGTGGGAAATATTTTTTCTAAGGTGGAAAATAAAAAAATTAAATGTACCCCTTCACATGTATACACACGAATATTACGTTTTCTGAGGGAAAATTTTTCTGGGTCTCAACATTTTCTAAGAGAGATGATTTTGAAATTCTCCACACATTGGAGATTTTAAAGTGAATATTTTTAAATGGGCGCCTATTGATGAAATTTCCTAAATAAAATTAAAAAAATTCTAAGGCAAAAGAAAGAAATATTTTTGAAAATGAAAATGCCTTGGATTACAAACTGAAGATGGATGCCTATGCGATCTTCAATAAAATTTCTAAGGGATAATTTTTCCAAGCCAGAGGAAAGATGAAATAAATTTCCAAGACAGGTGAAAAGAATAAAATGGGCGTCTTAACCAATTGAGATGAATTTTTCTTAAGGGGGGCTTTTGAGTTAATGATTTTGAAATGAAAATATGATGAAGTACACCTATACCAGTGGGGGTGAAATTTTCAAAATTCTAGAAGGTCAAATATTCCATGTTTCAAATGCCAAGTGTTGCAGCTGCCAGAGGAGGGAAAATTTGAATTCCTATAGTGGAGGAGTGGAAATTTAATGACTTGGAAAAAATTAGCCTCTTCTAGAACTTGACTTGGCTATATGAGTTGTGAATTTTGTTTATTTTCTTCACCACTTGTTGAGTGCGAATTTAAGCTCTGAGGGGAGGAGAAATTCGAAGTTGTTGAAGTAAGTTGGTTTGGACGTAATTCTTCTAAATGCCAGAGGTTGTATTGCTGCAAGAGAAACTTTCTAAGTGTTGAAAATTCAAAGTTGTTGAAAGGGTGCCGAGGTTTGGAGTTTGAAATTTAGTGCTGAGGCTTTTTCATTCTTAGAATTCAGCTGGCAATCTCAAAGTGATATTGTTTTTCTAAGTTTTGTTTCTAATGACTATTTTTCATTTCTGCAGGATGGGTGAAGCAAATAGAAGAGTGGTCGGCAAGGAGATTAATGTTGAATCTAGCAAAGCACATGCATCAAGACATGCTGTAATCAAGAAGCTGAGCAAGTCTTTCCTGCCAGAGTCCAAGTTTTCTTCGAAGCTAGGCAAGTTGAGTGATACAAACCTTGGCTCCTTCAATTTGGAGGCTTTTAGAAGACGAATGTTGGGGATAGGTGGCCATCATCCATCAGTCACTTCGCACAATATTGTTAGAAGTGGATTTTATGTAGCCGTTGGTTTTCCACTAGCAATTCAATGTCTGGAGCTGATTATGGAATGTGCTAACTGCTACAACTCAGAGTGAAGAACTATCGTTTCACCAGACGGACAAGTTGTTTGCCAACCTCATGCCTAAGGCTATTGGAGAAGCATTTGGAATTCCCACCTATGAGAAGATGACTTGAAGCAAGAGTATTGTGACTTAATTATGATGCTCAGCAGAGTTGGAGGGTGCCCCCAATCGTTCATCTTTGAGCCTTGGATGTTTTACTACATCAACCTTGTGTTAGAAGGAAAAGAGCATGTTGACTGGGCAGTGATGATCAACAACAATTTGCATGAACTCAGAAGTTTGAGAAGAACAAAGACATTCTATATGAGCTCATATATCATCTACATGCTAGCCCAGATGACAAAGTATAGAGGGATATCATACAAGGAGCCGATTGGGTGTGGCTCTCAGCAATTCAAGATTCATGAGGCTTGTCCAAAGTTGCACTTGACGAGCACTTCTTAGTACAAAAAAGTCAATGATGCCTTCATGATGCACATAATGAGGTCACTTTAGCAAAGAACTCATCAAAGAATATCAAAGGAGGCTTAGGCACTGATTGAGAGGTACAAATGTTGGTTTATCCAATTTCTGAAATTCACTTACATCAGGTTGTAGGGGTTTTCATCTTACCCATACAAATTGCCCCAATACCCCACAAACAAAATTTTGATGCTAGAAATATCTAGGCAGCTCATTGCATACAATAAGATTTAGAAGAAAAAGAAGAAAGGAAGGCTTGACTTCCCTATCATCATGGGAAATTCAAATGAAGTTTTTCCAACACTGCAGGCAGCCAAGGAAGCGGAAAACGAGCTTCAATTTTTCCACCTCTCTTATCATTCTAGCAGGCAGCATTATGATCCTCATAAGAATGTTAGATGGATACTATCAAAAGAATTCAGACATAAGGTGCACATTGAAGACTTTTGGGCAAGTGCGTTGGATGAAGCTAAAGTAAGAAGGATGTTTTCGAGGATACCATTGAACATGATTAGAGAATGTGAGATTGTTCCTGTGTCAAACTAGGTTGATGAGGATATCAACATTATTCACCCAGATTATGAGATAGTGAGGAATACACCACTCCCATTTCCGGATTGGTCGGAGCTAGAGATTACATATTTGGATACGCTTTGTATACCAGTCTTGAAATTTACAAGAGGATGGGTAGAGAGGCATTAGAAGTATTGTCATTGATGGCAAACAAAGAACATGAAAAATCAAGATAAAGGTTGTCAAACAAAGAACATGTAAGAATCAGGATGAAGATCAAAATTCTCTTGTGGCATGTTGTAGCATTATGTTCAGATATACATCGAATAATAGAAGATAACGTATAATGTTAAGATCATGTAAATTTGGAAATTGAAGATCATAAAAATCTGAGAATAAAAGATTACGTATACTTCAATTCGATGGTGGCTCCAGATCACTGCAGATTGTCATCATAATTCATGTAAATCTGGAAATCGAAGATCATATAAATTTGAAAATAAAAGATCACGTATACTTCAGTTCGATGGTGGTTCTAGATTGTCATCATAATTGTTCAATTGTTAATAGGTGTTGATTGCAAAATTTAACTAATTGTTTGTTAACAAACAAGTTTTAAAGAAGACACGTTTTTTGAATAGATGTGATTTTTTTTTAAAAAGAGACGTGTTCAGATTAAAAGAACACATATGTCTTTTCTAAAAACGTCTTCAGAACATATTAAAGGTTGTGTGTCTTTAAGAGAAGTGAAGCGACTTTTCAAAAGAAGGATATGATTTTCTAAGTCAAAAGGATGCGAATTTTAGAAGAATACGTCTATTTCAAAATACACGTCTATTCTAAAAAGTGCAGATGCGACTTTTAAAGGAGGTACTTAATGAGCAAATGCAAATAAAGTAGTTTCATTAAAAGAATAGTAAAGGAACGACTGTAAAATTCCAAGAGTCATGTTTCTTTGAATTTCGTCACCCCTATCAAGAGGCGTGCCTCTCTTAACAGGTGCAACTGTCAATTAAGAGACAAATTTGAAATTGTTAAGTCTAATATCAATATTTGAAGAGGCGTGTTTCTCCTAAAGGTGTCTACAGCAACAAACTTAATAATTAAATAGAGTTTAAGACTGAAGCAAGAAAACTAAAGTGATTTGATTTACAACAAAATCAGATTTATGTTATGAAGAGATATTCTAGAAGGATACAAATATTCTTGTGTTCTTTCACTTAAGGGATGCTATGGTTGAGTAAGTTATATGAATGACATTCCATTCAAGGTTTTCATTTTGTGGTTGAAAACTTTCATGTGGTACAAATCAAAAACCCATCTTCTTGTGTGGGCTGAGTGTGAGAATTTTTCATCACAAAGGAAAATTGGAGGATTGGGAGAGTGCAGATCTAATTGAAGTCATTTGATTTATCCATCAAGTCAAAGTTTGGTGCTTTGCATTAGGGGTTGGTGCTCCTTGTAGGTAGGTGCCTACTAAAATTGTAAAAGGTTAGGGTGTTCCTTGTAGGTTGTATCCTACTAAATCATCTCTCTTATAAGTTAAGTAGGTTGGTGCCTACTTCAAAAAAAAAAAATTATTCCAATAAAGTTGTATCAACTTGTGTAAATTGGTTCATATCAATAAAGTTGATGTTGATGAAAATTTAAGTTTGTGTAGAAAGCTAAAAAGGTGAAAAAAATTCTATTGATTTACTGATTCACCCCCCCTCTCAGTAAATCGTTTGTGCTCTTCAAGAGGCACGTGAACAGGCTTAAGAGCATATCAATTCCTCTTACTTATAACTTAATGGGAGATTATAGGGTGCCCACTATTAAACAGAAAAAGAAGGTTGCTCGAGCTGTGGAGCCACGAAGAAAAGAACCAGTCCAGTCGGAGCCTCAAAGAATTGAAGAGGCATCACATACGCCATTGAGGACTCATTCTCCAAGTATACAGGAGGTCTTGTTGTTTGCTGATCAAAGGAATATGTTGAATAAAGAAGGAGAATTACAGGAGACAAATTAGCCACCTCGTAGGGAGTTAATTGGCCAGAGCGTCAATGTTCCTAGAAAAGAAAACCAGTAAGAGATAGAGGAAGAGACAGCCATAGATACACGCTTCCAATGAGAGATTGAGGCGGCATTAGAGGATGACACTACTACAGGGTAGGAGGCCCAAGGTTCAGGAGATACTCAACCTATAGAGGTTCATGATCCTCGTCAGGATGACGGAAGAGGAGAAGTTCGTGAAGAAGAAGCAAGGAATGAACATCCATTTATTATTTTTGACTTGCAGCAGGTGGTGCCAGATTGGCTAAGCGATAGGATGAGAAGGGACCCTATTGAAGAGACCGATCCAGTAGTTGAGATGGAAGAATTTTTGAGCAGGATCAATGCACCTCCAACAAAGAAGGCGGCTAGGAAGTTCTCAAAGATTTCAACAAATGAAGATGGCTCTCGCATGCTTCACGTGGTTGTACCTAGGGTTAGTGCAATCAAGATGAGGCTATTCTAGAGAACTATGTGATCACTACCATGGAGTTGGGTCACCCTACTGGAGCACAAATAATTGAAGAGTGCGATAATTCCTACAGGAACTCAAGGACAAGCTACTCCGAACTCAAGGCAAGTATAAAAGATTGAAGAAAGAGCACAAAACATTGATTGGTTACGTACAACACTTGTCTCATCCTTGTGGGTAAGAGAATCCAGAAATCGAGCTCCCAACTGAGTTTCCCAGAGAATCAGTTAGCGGCTTGGAAGACTTGAGAAGGATGCAACAAGAGGCAGATAAATGGGTTACTAATGTTCGCGCTGAGGCATAGAAGTTTATGGAGGATCGTTCTCATTCCTATCAGCAAGCCTTTGGAATTATGGCGTGAATGGACGCAGTTGATTAGGCTTGGGGTGATGCTCGTATCTATCAGACCAAGGTTGTTCTTCATCTAGAGGCTTTGATGCATACACCCTTGCAGACTTTGATTGAGGGAGGCGTAATTCAAGAGGGTGATAGATATGACTTCACTAGCTGGTATTCTTCAGTGGTTACAGGCTGGGGATTCTTTGATGCAGCACATGCAAATTCGGTTAGAATCAGAAAAGCTATGGTGAATATTCTTGACGAAGTCCTGAACACGCTTGAATCTATCTTTGCTAGGAGGCTAACTTCTAAGGAGATGACTGCAAACGATTTGAGGAGTAGACTGGTGCCTTTTTTTTCGAAGGTGAAGACGTTTGTTCAGGATGATTTTAAAAACACCTCAACCTTCTCTAGCATTATCCAGAATACTCAGGATGCTCTAGTTGCTTGGAGGAAATCTTGTACTCGGCAGGGGCAAGTAGATACAGTGTTGGAGTTTCAGCTTGATCACATCCTGCCTATTTTAGTTCAGGAGGTTGAAGTTGTGTTGACCAGATTCATTGACTTTGCAACCAAGGAGAAAGAGAATGGAAACGCCCTTCTGGATGATGATTTTCTGGAAGATGATGGTGGGCATTAATTTCCCATGATGTTCTGGGTGTGAGTGGGAATCTTTTGGCTCATTTATTGCCCCACTCCTCTTTATGACAGTTTTTAGGGTTAGGGCTAAGGTGGCATGATTTTGGCCATCTATCTGATTGTAATTAGAGTTGTCCATTGGACTTGGCCAGCTATAAAAGGGGCATCCCCCCCTCATTTATACCTCATTAGAAGATTAGAGAGATTAGAGAGCTAGGAGCATAGAAGGGAGAGATAGCATAGCAGTTAGCTTAGTTTGATAGATTGATAGTATAGTTTGAAGAAGAAGGAAAGTTTTTCCCTTGAAAGCTTTGTAAGAAGTTGTTGTGAACACTCTCATAATAAAAAGAGCTTTCATTGATGATGATTTCATCTTTTGTTGTGAGCAGCTAGCAAGATTTCTTCATCCTTCTGATTCAAGTAGGATCTTAAAGTAGAATAAGTTTCATTTCATGCAAGTAGCTAGTAATTGTGGAATGTAGTGTTTGATTCAAGCAAGCTTCGTCTAATCCATACCACTAGCGAGCCTACTGACAGTGGGTTTTCCTTGTGTGGTCAACTGGAACCATTCAAACCTAACTTCAATTGCGATTCAGATGTTGTCATGCATCATTGTGATGGTGTCCTTATGTTGAGTTGTGATTTGAATACTTTTCGTTACTCCCTTGAAGATTGCACCGACTTCGTGGAGGCTATTCGAAGTGAGGCAAAGCGAAGTCTGGTTGAAGTTTGTTGAAGCCGATCACCACGTCCCACACTTAGAGTAGATTATAGCATCTCTTATCCCTACACCCATTTAAATTCAATATATTTCTAGTTAGTATTAGAAAACTTGCACTTACTTGAAAAATATTTCAAACCACATAAAACCCCTTAATCTGTTGTCTGTTGTCTACTACTGAACAATTGCGTAAGTCCCCTCGTGATACCAACAAAAACATAACGAACCAACTGAAACTACTCCACTGCATAAAGGAACCTTGGAGTTGAACACGTGAAATTTCTTGCAATCTTAGCATGCAGAATACTTTGATCAAAAGAGAATAGAGTAGTTGTTGGACACTTTCTTCTACTGTCTAGTGTAGGTCACAAAACACACATCAACAATACCTATTTACAATTAGGGTTTAGTGTTTAAAAACACTTTAAAAGCTGTTGGTTAGCTTCAGGGACATGACACACTACTCTTCCATTTTTATTTTCCTCCTTTAATTAATCAGTTTCCTTTGGTTAATATGCCCCATGGGTGCCTATGTGCCAACCCTCCTTAAATAATACACGAATCTAGACCATCAAATTTAATTAGAGGCATTCAAAGAAAGGTACCTATTTTATTTTATTTTGGAAAAATGGGAAAATAAGGAAGATCCAAATGGGATTGGCAAGAAAAGCCCATCTCCAATTATATCCCAAAACACTATCTAGATACCAATATTCCATAATAGAGAGGTCAAAGAGAGAGTCCCTATTAAACACTTAGAAGTTTAGAACTGGCCAAAAAGAAGAGGAAGCTTGAAATGGGAATACCTTTACAAAATCATCTATCGTCAAACTGCAATCTTTTGAATACCCTGCTTCCTCCAAAACTTGACCCACAACTTGTTGCAGTTAAGAAATGCATCTAGAACATTAGTAGGAAGTCTAAAAAATAAAGATATAGTTATTTATGAAGGGAAAGAAATTACAACAAACCAAAATATTCCTTTCAAAATCATTCATAAAGTTCCTATCTTTCATGAAAAGCATGACTCATCCTACAACAATCAGTGAGCAATTGAAACCTGCATGGGATTCTGAGTACAAAGAAGCTATTATGTTCCAATGAGGATTTAATTTAAGAACACAAGATAGGAGAATATAATAACCTGACGCTGCTCTTCAGAAATAAAAGAGCCAGTCAGATCCTGCAAGACTTCTAGTAAATCATGAAGTGTCACTTTTCCATTGCCGTCTAAATCATAAACCTTGTAGATGACTAGTAAAGAGCCATAGAACAAAAGTGATCACCAAGCATATGCATGAATGCCTAGCCATGTCCTTGAATCAGAAGTTGTAGGAATAACATGTTTAACAAACCTAGTAATGTCTTTATGCTTTGTAGAAAGCTATACACAAATATCTATTGCTTTTTTTTTCATTTGAATTTCAAGGACATTAATTTTAATTAAGGTCTTCATTGGAACTCTTACATTAAATTTTTTGAAGCAAATTAGCTTTCGAGCTAAAAGGTGACAAAAAGGATATAAAATATTTGAAGTTTAAACTGTCGAGCATTCTCAACAACCTCTGCACAACAAAGACAAAGATTAACAATCTCAAGCTGAATTTTGCTGATACAATTCTATACGCAAATGAATAGCTACATTTTGAATCACATTATTATTTTGGTGAAAATTTTAACTAACTTTTGTTCATTAACATTTTAGCTAAATTGGGTGATCATGAATCTAGTTTGAGAGGGTAATCATGATTTGCAATTCAGCTAAATAGTAAGTTCCAATTCAGTAATATGAAAGAAAGATTTACAATAAACCTCAACATCAAAAGTTTTTACCTTAGAAAGTGGATTCACTGCAAACTCTGGCACAGATAAAAACTCATCTGCAGATATAAAACCCATCCCATTTCGATCTAGTACACAAAAACGTTCATAGAGGGAAACTATTTCTTGCCGTGAAACTGAAACAATGAAAAAGTTTGAAAATCAAGACACTCGATTACAAGTGATTATGCATGCATTGTTTGTACAGTTTAATCCTTGCCATGGTATTTCTCTTGTTCTTAGGCATGTAGGTGTAGTGGTTTAAATTTCCCAATTACCTATTTTCCTAAATTTGTTCCATAAATATTTACCATTGGAATATGAGGATCTGCCTGAATTTCTATGAAACAGCATCTCCTATTCATACAAGTTTTCTAACTTCCCATATAAGATACATAAAATATTATAGATTTTAGAAGAAAAAAAAAATTATGACCAGGAATCTGACAGTGAAAAAAAGTTAGTAAAGATTTTCTAAACTTCTACAATATCTGTTTTCTTGTATTATTATCTCTGCACTGTATATTGAAGGCTACAAAATTATAAAAGTTGATAATACAAATAACTGTCAGCAAAACAAGAAAAGGCCACCTTTCTAAAATATTAATGGATGCAAAAGCAAACTAACTAGAGGAAAGCATGGGGTGGTTTGATGATAACCTGTTATAGCAGAGCATTAGTTTAAAAAAGGGGTGCTCAAATTAAAAAGCTAGCTTCCTTGTATAGTAGCAAATTTCAGAAAGAATGAAATTTCCCTCCATACAAAAGTTTAACAAAATGGAAAATTTAGCAACAACTTTTTTGATTTATTATCCATCATAGTTACAAGAAATGACAATGGCAATGATAACATGACCAGTAATGACGCTAAGGAGGTTGCGCGTAAGAAATGGGTAGATATATTTAATTAATTGTCCATCATAGTTACCAATAAGGACAATGGCATCAATAACATGACCAGAAATGAGGTTAGAGAGGTTGCACATAAGAAATGTGTGAGTGTGTATTTATTAAATTTATTTTTTTAACCCAATTACATAATTAAATTTAATCCTTCCAACACTAAAAGTAAATATAAATAATTATTCATTAACATTGAATATCCTCACTTTATCAATAAAGATCCCTACGATATTTAAAAGGCTTTGCAAGATACCAAAATATTGTTCTTGTAAGAACATTATTGATTTTCTTGCCTTGCGCCATGGCTTAGATCATCCATTAAACCCCACTCAGACAAACTTCGTACCTCCATTACTCTACTTTAATTAGTAATTCAGAATCAAACCTAACTAGGCCTAGAAAAATAGAATTTAAAGTTATTTAATTTTAAACCATACTAACTAGGCTTGAAATAACAAACTATTTTACATGGCCACATTTTAAACTCAAGACTCCACAAATTAAATATTCATAATTTTTTTAACAGTATTTAATTTTATCATCAAAAATAGCCCATGATTACCCAATACTAAATAGAAGTTAGAATGCCCTATTAAAAAATCCTGACAATCATAGAGAAAATAAAAACAAATACAACCCAAAATAAATTTGGCACAAACAAGATAAATCTAACATAAAAGAGGCGATACAAGGTGATGGAAGCCATAGCAACCAAAAAAGCTCCACAGGACAATGTTCGAAATTCTCCGATATTCAAATTTTTTTTTCCTATAAATTCAACACTTAAACAGAAATTTCAGATACACTGATAAAAATATTTTACCCCCGCCCAATTGAATTGACCCCAAACACAGACAAGTTTGAAATGCACAATTCAATTTAATCTTTCATTCTGCTAGATTTCAAAAGACATGAAAAAAAAGTTTCACAAACAAGCCGAAAAATATTCTATATAAAATTGATTGATATTTTTAGGCAGCAAATTTGACATAATTTAAGATTCTGTTTGCTAAAAGATATCTGAATTTCTCTGTAAGTTTCTCATATCAAAAATCCAACAAACAATCCATTAAACCCTAAAAAATGTTAGAGAAAGAGACTAAAATTCTGAAAATATTGTTGATACCCATTAAAAATTAAAGTGGTGTATAATACGAGACAATTCAAAAACACCTATAACACAATTGTGAGTGACCCATGAGATTCAAAGGAAATATCACCATACACATGTTATTGCAGTGCTCTTGGACTTCCTCGATGTCATACTGAGTAAGCATACTTGATGTGTTGCCCATCTCTTCATGTACACTTCCTTTGCTCCCCTCTCACCATAGATTATACGATGTTGTGAGACACAGGTTAACAGCTTAACACGAGGAAGATTCAAACCGTTGATGTGGAGGAAATAATATCAGGAACCCGTTTGGATCAGCTGTTGTGTGCCTATATTGCGTCCGCCTCGCAGGCTTAAGCTTTCTATGCAATGCAACCTGTGCAAAAATGGTAGATTTGTAACTGGGTTTGGACATCCATCAACACATGACGGGAGGTTGATTTTTGAGAGATGTATTTGCAAGTGCCCTAGTAAACATGTATACAAAATCTAGAAGCATAGAAAAGCCATGTGGACAGTTTGATAAACAGTCTCAACAAAAAATTTATCGTTGATGTGAATTTGACTACCACGCTGGAGTTTAAAAAGCCGATAAAGGACATCAAAGGGCCCAGGCATGCGAAAATTTTATGACCATATGGTCATTTAAATATCATATAATTTTTTTTAAAAATTATTTATAAAAAAATTATGTGAAATATTTTAATATGAAAATATTTAATGAATTTTATTAATCATGTATATTAAAAATATAAATATATATTAAAATATGTCAATAGTGGCATGGTTTGATGGTTAAGTTGTTGTGTTATCATTTTTGTGAGGTTCAAATCTCATTGGGGTGTAATTGTTGAAAATTTATGTTGGGGATGACCGCTCTCAATGAAAAGTGTTTATCCCACTTATATTTTTGTATATTATTTATATGCAAATACACACATATATAATATTTGTGTAAGTGTATACACACATATAATATATGTGTATAATATTCATATTAAAAAATATTCTAAAAATTAAAAATAGTTATATTTTATCTTTCAAAAAAGTTAATATATTTATAATACTATATTATATTTACCTATAATAAATTTTTATAGTCTAATAAATTTTCAAATTATAATTTACAGTCTAAAATTAAAAAATGATCACATAAACGATCAAATTATAGGCTTGGAGGGCCCTACCACCAAGAGTGTCAAATGCCACATTGCATTGCCACCTCATATATGTGAGGCCACTGCATATGAGTTTAATGCCATCATGTAACTAAGGCTTAAATTTGATGGCTCTATAGTCTATAAACATCATTTTTTAAAATAAGACTATTCTAATATATATTTAGTTGTATATGAATTTTTTGAGAAGTATTTTCTATTATTTGAAGGGAAATTTTGAGTAAATAATCATCACAAAAATTGCTTGAAAAGTAGGGTTGATCATCAAATTTAGGCCTTGCATGTAAGAAAAACTAGTGGCTAATTTAGGGCAAGGAACTAAAAGGGTTGTTGGCACAAATGTGTTGTTGAGTTGGCTATACCCAATTTCCATTATGGCTAATGCTTTAGGTTGGAAGTTGTAGAGTTTAGTCAAAAAGATATAACATAAAGTACAATGAATACAAATATGGTGGGCAGTGGCATTTAAAATTTAGGCAATATGGATTACACATGTGTCGTTAAGTTGGCTATACCCAATTTCCATAATGGCTAATGCTTTAGGTTGGAAGTTGTAGAGTTTAGTCAAAAGGATATAACATAAAGTACAATGAATGCAAATATGGTGGGTAGTGGCATTTAAAATTTAAGCAATATGGCTTACTTTAAAAACTACATAGCAAGGCAATGTAAGGTAAATGTTGAGGATGAAGGTTATAAGTAGGTCACCCATGGGGATTATAGGAGCATAACTAGAGATGTGAAACATGAACACCAGACATAGGAGAACATCCCATACCTCACAACTTACAATGTAGAGCTTGAAGATAAAAAGCCACCCCAAAGAATGAAAACATTTACACCTACACAATGATAAGACATCGTCAATATGATGGGGCCCATTGATTGACCACTAATTCAACCAAATGAAAGCACAAGGGTAGATGCACAAGCAAAAAAAGGAAAATATTAGAGGCTAGCCTAACATACTGCACTTGTATTTGTAATTTCGGCCTCTTGAAATCTTGTTTGAGGTCCTACAAGTTCTTGTCTAGTTGTCTTATTTTGCAAATATTGATGAAAAAGTTCATTAATTTTAAGGCATGGCAATGAAAAATTCAATTCTCAAATTACAACTAGCATGTTTTCCTTAGTTTTAGAGGACCAAATGTTCAAAATTCTCTTGCCAATCATTCACTTCAAGCTTTCAACATAGCTAGAGTTCCTACTTTTATAGATAAAGAAAGACTTAAGAAAACCGAGATTATTGGAGAATAGTGTTATTCTCATTACTATATTTTCAAGTGGCTACACGAGCTTTGCTTGGTGTTTAGAAGAGACAAGACAAATACAAAATTGCAAATGCACATTAATTGTCCCTTTTTTTTATGTCAATCCCTCATATGTCTACTATCTTGAGAAGGATTGGATGATGCATTCTCATTCTTCAAAGGGATATGAATGAAGAAAACTTGTGATATATGAAGTCTTTGAAAACTGCTCACGTGTCTCCATATTGATGTTGAAAGTTGTCATTGCCAAGTCAGGTGTTCCAAGACACACTAATGAAGATGAAAATCCAAAATTCAATTGAGATAAATGAAGAACAAGATCCAAAGATAAATATATCTTTTAAAGAAAAAAATGTCTCCAATTTTTTCTCAAAAGTATCCACACCCATGTTAAACTTTGATGATTGATTATGTGGAGAATGAAAAAGAGGTTATGAGTGTTCCCTCACAACAACTGAAGAAGGATCATGTTGCACTGAATCACAAGTAGCCATAGATGTTGCAACACAAGTAGTATAATCAAAAGCAATAGTAGATCAAATGAGATATCAATGCATGTCATTGTACTACTGATGCAAATTATGGTGGATGATCACAAACCAACTCAAAACTAACTCAACCAATCAAAATTTTCAATCTTAGAACCCTAATTTGGTGGGTTTCTCTCACAATCTTCCCAATCTCCTTGTAGTACTCCACAACCGGTTTTTCCAACATAACTTCCAAACCAGACCTCATACCCAAAGTCTAATTGCAGTTATAGATACCCATTAAGCCATTTGACAACATACCTCAATTGCAGGGGGGTGTTTTGGAATACAAATGTCAAATTTCTACTGCTACGCTTGAAATTAGGCCTAATTAGGCTTGTTTGAATGGGTCACAACAAGATTTTCAAAACCCAGAACTCAAACCTTCATGCAAATGGCTTAAACATGTCATAAATGGTCTACCTCAATATTCCCAATCACTTCAAGCAATTCTCAAAGATTTTTTCACCAAACCCTAAGTCCTATGCAACTTCTATGCCCAAAACATGAGGTTTTCTTACTAGGGCATCAACAAATTTGCATCAATCTTCATCCCCTGATCTTGCAAACATTAATAACACAAAAAAAAACATATCTACACCCATTCCACTGAGTTTAAGGCTTGTTCATCGGTGGAATGGAAGAACTTCATGATTTTCTGTCAAAACACACCCTAAATGAGGGTTTCAAGCAACTTTTAACAAAACTACCCTAACTTGCTTCAAACTTGATGAAATTAAATGAAACCAAATGCAAACATTAGAAGATTCAATTCAAAATAAATTACAATTAAGCTTAGATCATTTCCAGGCCGTATAGGGCCGTACTATTCTGTGTAGCAACAAAATTCAATGTAAAACCGTAAAAAATAGAGTTTTATTGATGTTCAATCTTCAAAGTAATCACCAAAACTTTGTCTCAGCATTCATAAGGCTTATTTAAGTACTTACAAATCAAAACCAACTGATCCTAACTATTTTTCAACTCCCCAACCATTCAACTTCCCAAAAATGCAAAGTTGTTTTAACAACTTTTTGCAACTTGTTTACAAATTTTACCAAAATGACTCCAAACCACTTACAAACATATGAAATGGTCTTAAATACCTTATTACACAAGAATAACTAAAAACTAAACAAAAACTTAACACTTGACCACTTTTCAGCCAATGGGTGCCCCCACATCATACTCCCCGGGAAAAATAGACTCAAGTCCCATTGAGGATAGTATTGCAACAATAGATTCATGTTTAATCATGTCATTCTCTAACCTCCAAGTGACATATCCATTTGGTAATGCCTTCCAAAGGACTAAATACTGGAAATAAGCATTGTCCTTTGTGTTTTTGAATTATTTGGCATCTAGGATTTTCTCCAACTTTAGAGACATGTTTGATGGATGATCTTTGACCTATTCTTCACCTAAGAATGCTATTGAATCTACATCATTACCTACTACCTTATCTCCTACATCCTTGTAATGAACTTCCTTCTTCTTCACTTTAGGTGTATGCTTGGACTTGCCCACATTCCTTTGTAGTCTATCCTTGAACTCTTCACCTTTGCTTCTCATCTCTTCCATCTATTGTGGTGCCCCTATAACTGTTGCTTGATCAGGCATATTAACCTCTGTCATGGAAGAAATGGGATGACCAATATCCCCCTTTGAATACAACGAGTGGAACACCCCTTCTATCATTATATCAACATACTCCTTAAGCCAATCTTGGATCTCCAAAAATCAAGTCATTCTTCATGTATGTTGTCATAATATTTTTAGGTTTAAGAGTGGCTGCAAGGTCCCTATCCTTCTCTTCTATGTTTATGAAGTCCTTCCTACCTACCATCATCACATTAGATCCCATGGTTTTTCCTTTATCCTCCTCTTTCAATGGTGTCAAAGTATAGGAGACCCCATCTTTTTCTATCTCATAAGTATTCCTCCTTCGATCATACATAGCATGCCTATCAAATTGCCAAGGCCTCCCTAGCAGCAAATGGCATGCATCCATGGGTAGTATGTCACATAAAATTTTGTCCTTATACCCTACTATGTTAAATTCCACCCAACTTTGTTCATTCACCAAAACATATTGACCCTCATTTAACCAAGAGACTTTGTAAGGAGTAGGATGTGGTATTCTTGGCAACTTAAGTTTTTCAACCATCTCAACTGAAACCATATTATCTATACTACCTGAATCAATTACAAATTTACAGACCTTACCCAAGCACTTACAAGTTGTCTTGAAGAGAGTCTTCCTTTATGGTGGCTCCTTCTCTACTGGTACTTTGATGAGGCTTCTCCTTACCACGAGTGATTCACCAACTTTTGGAGCAACATGTTGTGATGTTGAGTTCACACTCTCACAATCATCTCCTTCAACAATCTTATTTCTCCTTTCTCCTCCAACTAAAGTAGTGGCCTGATCTTCATTGCATAGCCATGCATGATTTCTAAACTTGTTGTATTGGTAACACCTTCCTGTGAATCCACTAGATCCTCTTCCTTGACCTCCAAATCTACCTCTAAAGCTTGATCTACCTCCTCTAAATCCACCTCTTGAATCTATGACTTAGTCTTGGACTTTGCTTGTATCTTCTTGGTTCTCATATGACTACCTAGGATTTGAAAATGACCCTCTTCCTTTGGAATTGTTACCTCTACACTTTTTATTATCTTCCCTTCTCTTTAGCTTTTCTTCAGCCCTAATTGCTAATTGAAAGCATTCATCTACCGTTCCTGGGTTTTTCAAACTTAACTCATTTTGAATGTTAAATCTTAACCCACTGAGATATCTAGCCACCTTCTCCACATCATCCTCCATGTGACCTACTCTTATACTCAGCTTATAAAACTCATCAGTATAGGCTTTGACATCCATATCTCTTTGTTTCAGATTTTAAAGTTTCTTATACAATTTAATTTCATAATTAGTCGGTAAGAACTTACCCTTAAGCTTGGCCACTATTCTGTCTTAAGAGAAATTTTGACTTTCCTTTCTTCCTCCTTCTAGTTTGCTCATAATCCCACCAAAGTAGGGCATGACCCTTCAATTTTGTTTTTTCCAACTTAACCCTTTGTTCCTCGAGTATGTCTTCACATTCAAAGTAATTATCAAGTGATGCAATCCAATCCAAAATCTCTTCATCATTCAAGTTCCCTCCATACATAGGTACATCCATTTTTACCTTGTGTTTATCTACCTTGACTTCCTTCACTAGCTTGGCCATCCTCTACTCATCAAGATCCAACTCTTCCTCTTCTTCCTCTTCATTCTCCTCTTCCCCTTCTTCAAGGTCACTCACATCACCCATGAACATACCTCTCCTCTAACTAGTTTCAATAGCCTCAAGTCTCTCCACCACCATATCTTGCAATTCCTTCAATCTTCTAATCTTTTTTATAGTCTTTTTTTTCATTTCATTCATTTCCCTAGTCATAGGATTACCCTTCGGAGGCATCTTGTTCTCTTTTTCACTTCAACATTTTTTTCTTATTGACCAAACCTATGCTCTGATACCAATTTTATGTAGATTAGGGTGGATGATGACAAACCAACTCAAAACTAACTCAACTAGTCAAACTTTTCAATATTAGAACCCTAATTTGGTGGGTTTCTCTCACAATCTTCCCATTATCCTAATAGTACTCCACAACTGGTTTTTCCAACATAACTTCCAAATCAGATCTCATACCTAGGATCTAATTGTAGTTATAAATACCCATTAAACCATTTGACAACATACCTCAATTATAGGTGAGGGTGTTTTGGAACACACAGGTCAAAATTTTGGTGCTACGTTTGGAATTAGGCCTAATTAGGCTTGTTTGAATGGGTCACAACAAGATTTTCAAAACCCAGACCTCAAACCTTCATGAAAATGGCTCAGACATGTCATAAATGGTCTGCCTCAACACTCCTAATCACTTCAAGTAATTCCCCAAGAGTTTTTCACCAAACCCTAAGTCCTATGCAACTTTTATGCCCAAAACATGAGGTTTTCTAACTAGGGAATCAACAAATTTGCATCGATCTTCATCCCCTGCTCCTGTAAACATCAAGAACACAAAACACAACATATCTACACCCATTCCATTGAGTTTAATACTTTTTCATTAGTGGAATGGGAAGAACTTCATGATTTTCTGTCAAAACACATCCTAAATGAGGGTTTCAAGCAACTTTCAACAAAATTTCCCTAACTTACTTCAAACTTGATGAAATAAAATGAAACCAAATGTAGAAGGTAGAATATTTAATTCAACATCAATTCCAATGAAGCCTAGACCATTTTTAGGCTATATCAGGTCATACTATTTTGTGTAGCAGTAAAATTTAATGTAAAAACATAGAAAACAGAGTTTTATTGATGTTTAATCTTCAAAGTAATCACCAAAACTTTGTCTCATCCTTCACAAAGATTATTTAAGAACTTACAAACCAAAACCAACCAATCCTAACTATCTTTCAACTCGCCAACTGTTCAACTTCCCAAAAATGCAAAAATACAAAGTTGCTTTGACAACTTTTTTCAACTTTTTACAAATTTTACCAAAATGACTCCAAACCACTTAAAAATATAAGAAATGGTCTTAAATACCTCATTACACAAGAAAAACTCAAAACTAAACAAAAACTTAACACTTGACCACTTTTCAGCCCATGGGTGTCCTCGCACCAACTATATTTTTATTCCCCAATTGTTGTATACATAATATTCTTGAGTATGAACATCAAATGAATTAGCTGATGTTGGAGTGCATGAAGTCTCTAAAAGAGAAGTAGAATATTTTTTGGCCCTTTATGTTCAATACTTTTTCAATAATTTAGAAATTTTAATGTATCTTCCTTATATGGAATGTTATCACAATCTAGGGGAATTGACAAATTAAAAATAGGATCATCTAGGAATGGATCATCATTTGTATCTTCATACATTTTCCAAAATTTCATCCAAGAAGAAATAGGAGAATTAAAATATGAGAGGATAGTCTTTGTGTTGATCTCAATATTAAGATGCATAGCTTGAAGAATATAACTAGTCTTAAGATACCACTTTATATTCCCCCATACATTTGGTGGTCGAGGGACCACTTCATAGGAGTAAGGCAAGAGGTTAAACCATTTAGAATGCTTCATCATACCAGCTCACCAAGCCTTATAATTCCTTATGTTCAATTCAATTATAGATAGATGATTTGTGATAGTCATGATTAAATTCTCAATTTTAGTCACACAATAGACCAATCAAGAGACTCAATCCAACAAAAGCCAAAGATTATTATGTAATGACTCAACCATGAGACCCATCAAGAGTATGATTTGACACTATATCTAGTGTGATTACAATGCCAAAATAAACCAAATATGGGAAAATACAATAATATCTTATAATGAGATCCTTAAATTGAAATTTACTATGTTCTAATATTATCTAGACTAGAAATAAAGCCTTCCCAAAAGAACAAAACTTCTCTAGGTGTTAGTATGTCCAAGCTATCAATTAGAATGCAAATATGCACAAATCTAAATAAAGACATATGGGGTTGAATCTAGAAAAAGTGAATGAATATAATTGTAGATATCTTTGATATCTTTCCAACACTTTGAGAATCATGAAAATTGGATAAATGGGCAAAAATTTATGAGCTTAGAGGTCAAAAAACAAGATATGACTTCAATCAATAGTAAAATTATCTTGCAAATAAATCTAGAAAAATGGCTTGCATCACTACAAAGTGTTCAAAACAACCTTTCTAACTACATCTTTTTTGCAAAAATTTGAAACCTAGATCAAAAGTTATGATTTTTTTTAAAGGGTCCAATTTGGCTTGCAAGCATGACCCTCCTAGAATTTTTTTGTCTTAGATTTATCTTGCACCAAAATGGGAAAATTTATATAGAAAAAGGGGTTCTTATGGCCTTCTACACTCAATGACAAGGTTCATTTGGGTCGAAAGTGCTCCAATAAAATTTTATTTTCCATATTTGAGCTTCAAACCCATGTAGATTTGGCCTCACATGTCCAATTTGGACAAAAGATGTAAAATTAACTTTCTTAGACACCTTAAACTCAATGGTGAGCTTATATTTACACCAACAAGCTCCAATATGAATCTATAATACAAAGCCACAAAGAGGAACCCCCCAAATTATAATATTTCTATCAAGTTTTTATGATTCTTTGAGTCATCATATGATGCAAGAGAAGAGCATACTAATTTTTTTAAGATCCACCAAGACTTGCAACATATTAAAATCTCATGCACAAATCACTATCAAATTCAAGAAGTGGATTTGTAATTTGAAGTTTTAATACCATGTTAGATTCATTCAAGGACTCAAGCTCCCAAGATCACCTACAAAACCAAAATATCCTTCCACAAAAGAGAAAAGAAATAGCATAAATTTTCAATAATGGATGCAAAGTATATTAGATCAAATGTGATCAATGCATATTCAATATAATGTAATACTTTTAATACAATGTACCTATGGGAACTTGCTTACATAGGCAAGGTTGAGAGATAAAACTAACTAGGATGATGAAAAGTGTCTTAATTCTATGCCATGTGACAACCAGGGGATAAGATAAGACTTGAGATCACATAGAAATTAGATGCTTCTAGAAATATTCCTAACTCACTAAGTAAACTTAATATTTGAACATGTGTGAATAGGGACTAACAAGGATCTAGTTATATAATGTGCCTTGTTCACACTACTAAGGGTAAACTAGGTAGGAAAAACCCTTATTCACACCAACAACAACACATTGCAAACACGTGGTGAATAGAAATGGATAAAAGATAGACAATTTTGACCGAGAGAGACCTACTTAAGAATTATTAGATTAGTTGTCAATGAGGGACCAAGTAGGTTCAAGACACACAAAAAGTGAAGAAACCCAAGCAATATTTTGCACTATAGAATTGAGTCCCAATAAGCCTCACACCTGAATATCCCTAAATGTGAAATAGAAGGTTTATTATCTTTCCATACTTCATAAGAATTTTATTTAGAAAATTTTGAAAAAGGAGATCTATTAGCCAAATAACAAGTAATATTTATAACCTCCACCCAACATCATCAATTTAGTTTTGTACCACTCAGCATACTTCTGACCCTTGCTAACAAAGTTTGAATTATTTTCTCTACCACCCTATTCTATTGACATGTGTACATGGTGTAGTATTCTACCAAAATACCTAAATGCTTATATAACTCATCAAAATCCTTAGAATAATATTCACCCCCATTGTCAAATCTCAATGCCCTTGTTTTATAATATATCTACTTTTAAACCAAGGTTTTAAATTCCTTAACTTCATAAAAAATAGAATTCATAAAATAAATCCAAGTGTATCTAGAGGCATCATTCATGAAAGTAATGTAAAATAATAATATTTTTCCATGGAATTAACATATAATAGATGAAACACATTTGAATGAATAATCTCTAACAATCTATTACTTGTGTGTAATTTCCTAACGGAAAATATTCTTTGTTTAGTTTGTCAAACATACAATGTTCACTAAAATCAAAATTCTTATCAAAATAAAAAAAATGTTAACCAATTTTTTAATAAGTAGGGTCCTAAGCTCTTTTTCACCAATTTGGTCTAATTGTTAGTGCCACAACATACATGTATTTTTATACCAATTGCATTGGTGGAGTTACAAAAAGTAAAGGCATTCAAGCTAAGAAAAGTCTAGAAATTGGATCCTCTAGCAACCATTGAATTCTATCTCACCAACTTGCAACCAAACTTATCAAACATCACATGCATCCCTAAATCACTAAAAAAAACACAAATCAAATTGTTAACAAGTGCAAGAATATGAAAAAAATTGGTAAGGATTTTCACCCTCTCATCACTAAAACATAATTGAACCCTCCTAAAGCCAATAATCCAATACAATTTGGTGTTTCCCAAATAGAATTCTCAATTGCATGTATGGTAGTAAGGGAATGATTCCTTGTGAGGATTAATATGATACAAAAAACTTGCTTAAATCAAACACGATAAAAAAATACTTCTATTATAAATAAACAAGGTTTCATAACCTTTATTAGAGGAGTTTTTCATGGAAGACACATGTATTCTTATTTTTGTACTCCTTCATATGCCTTGATTTATTTTTGGGAAATATGTGTTGTACACCTCACATAATAGAATAATAATGCTAATAATATAAAAATAAATAATTTATTTGTGGTGCATCTTGGAGATGTGGACATCACAATGGGCTAGACATTCTCAAAGACACTTTATGTTGTATGATACATTTGGAATGTGGGTGTTACATTGAAAAAATATTTAATTTTTGAAAAACTTAGTACCAAATATTAAAATTTAAGTCATGGTTTTGAGGCACATGGTTTATGTAATGCCAATTAGTAATTTTGTGCATGCTTGTTTTTATAAAATTAAGATGATTAGTTATTAAGTTTAGGTTGTTTAACCTTTGGCTTGTTAGATAAGGTTGGATTGAGCATCTCTTGTTTGTTGCATACATGGAAGCATGGTTTGGGATGTGTGGCTACATGGATCTCATTTTCTTTCTCATATGAAGAAGTGAAATTAGGGTGCTTGATGCTTGAAAAGCATTGGTTGAAGACTCAACAAGTGTATTGTAATGTTGTTCTTAAGATGATGCATTTAGTGTGTGAGTACTTTTGGAGACTATATTTTTTCCTTAAGAGGGTTTTCCTAGGGTATATTGGTGTTGTCCTATGTTTTTTTTTGCTATTTTGTGTTTTGGGTTCTATATGCATGTTTTGCATTTTTTTCCCTCATTACAGTTATGTGGAAATGTATACTATTCTTGCAAATTTTCTTTGTTTTTTTGTATCATAGCATAGTTGTCATATTGTAAGAGGAAACATCTTCTTGGTTGTTAACCATTAGTTTGAGAAGAATACTATGCATAGTTTAATCCATGGCTTTGAAGAAAAATACATTTTTAAGGTTGCATATGTGTTGTAGATTTAGGGTATTATAGATTTGAATTTTTGAGTGGATTTGAAAAATGAGTTTTTATTTGGACTCTTTAATTGTGAGGGTTTTAGGGGTGAAGTTTCCCAAATAACCTCTTAGAAAAAAAAATAGATCTCTCCATTGAGTTTGGAAGGCCCAAAAACTTATGGATCCATATGAGACAACATATTTTAGAGTTAGGATTATTTTGTCATATTTAGGGCCATGAAGGAATATTTTACTATGAATTCTATACAATCATACAAAATCCATACAATCTATACATAACTATAGGTAGCAAACATATAATATCATCATAGTTTATGGAGTATTATTTTCCCTTGTGTGAACACGACAAAGAATTATTGAATTGGGTCTTGTTAGAAATTTGATAGTGAATCATTTCATTGGTCTAGTTCATAACTATTCCAATTTGGTTGAGGTATTGGGATTTTTCATATAATTTCAATAAAAATTTATTAGATGATATTAGGTGTCTTTAATTTTTGAGTAAATATAGTCTCTCTAGAATAAAAGTGATATCCTCCCCCAACTAGCTTCATAAAATTATACTTTAAAATAGTTGTGAGGGGAATCTAGGAGTAATAGGAGGTGTCCTTGTGATTAGGGACTCCATCAAAAATATTTTCTAGAGAAGTTCACATTTTTCAGTATTCATACTAATAATGAAGTGGAATGGGAAGTTTTGATTTCAAGATGATGGGTACTAGTCTCATTAGAAAAATATTGTTGGCATATGGATTCTAGTGTTGTCATTGATGGCAACTGAAGTCATTGATCTGGTTTGCACTGCAGTATCTGACTATACCAAAAGATAGGATGAAGAACAGGGTATCCAGCTGAAGATTAACTCTGTTAAGTAGTTTGCATCACCATCTTATTAGTTTTGGTCGTGGAACTCAGGAAAGGTCATTGGGTATCTAAAATATTTTATTCTCCAGTTTTGTGCTGACACATCAAGTTGTGTACGAGTTAAGAGATCTGGTTGTTCAATTTTTTGTTCATCAATATATGAAGGCCAACTAAGTGAATATTGGGTGTTGCGGATGTTTAAGGTGGAAATAATTAAAGTATTCTTGTGTTGGAAATTTTGTTTTGGGTCCTAATTATGCTATGGTTGACCTTGATGGATGTACATTAAATATTGTTCATAATATAAGCTGACAGTTGGAAGATATTTTCTATTTTATTGAAGCCGACATATAGCAACTAAATTCTTGGTAGCAAATATATATGTGAGATTGGTTAATTCATTTTGGTATGTATGTGTAAGAGTTTGATATGTATTGATGTATGTGTGAATATTAGGAGAGTAGTTGAGCAATTATTATTTGTGCAGAAGAGGATTTTGTGAAGTGAACTAAGGCAAAATAGAGCGAAGTGCAGAATCGGACTGTAGGTCCAGAATTTGATATATGATCCTAACCGGAACTGTAATCAGGCATTTGTAGATGATATCTTCTCAATTCAACCCTTTATTGTATTCCAAATCTTTTGTAAGGCGGTGAGCCTTCCTAATTTTGAACAATGAGCTCTAGGTAGTGTGTTTGAATGCAAGTGCATTCTCTTTTGTTAAACACTTATATTTTGAGTACTCAAAATTGTGGATTGACCTCCACTATGTTTTTTCCCTTAACCGGGTTTCCACGTAAAAATACTTGTGTTATGGTGTTGTGGCTTGTTGTTTTGTGTTCATGCATATTTCATTGATTGAATGCTTTAAGTTAGTAAAGAGAATAGATTAATAAAGTTAAAATTGCACAACACTGATTCACCCCCCCCTCTCAGTGTTGCTTGAGTCCAACAATTGGTATTAGAGCTAAGTTCCTCAGAAGAAGTTTGGAAGCTTGAGGTGGATCTTGGAATGTAATGGACTCTGGTAGTCTTCAACAACATCTTTTGGTGGCACTTGATGATCTTGATCACTCTAAAGTAAAAGTTTGGGAATTGAGAGCAAATCTTAAGGATGCAGAGAAATTCATTCAGAAGTTGAAGGATTAGATTATTAAGTCTAGGGAAAAGAGAAAGGATCTTTGTGATCAGATTAAGTAGAAAGAAAGCAAAAGCATGGATGATATTCACCTGAATTAGACCTTGAAGGAGATAACTGAAGAATGTGAAAAGCTTGCTAAAGACAATGCTATCCTAAAACATGAGATGGAATCTATGGATAAAAATGACTAAAGAGATTGAAGAAAGAAAGAAGAATGGAGAAAATTTTTCCCAATCCCTAAAAGAGAGATCTAATGAATGTAGCATAATTAATGGAGAATTCATTCAGCTAGAAATGGAATTGCAACAATATAGAAGCAATGAAGAACTTAAAAAATAGATTATTATTCTTAGAGATGAAATTACCACTACAAATGAATACAAGGAGAAATTCAAGATTAGCTCTGTGAAACTTGATGAGCTAACTCAAGGACAGAAGAGTGCAAATGATAAGCGAGGTCTTGGTTATGAGAAAGGAGAAAGTTCTGGATCTGGACAAAAGAATTTTAAGCTAGGACATCTAATGAACAAAGAAAAAAGGCTTCCAATAAGACAACCTAATGCTCAAAAGTTTAATGGATATTGTTTTTCTTGCAACAAATTTGGTCATATGGCTGCTCAATGTAGAAGTAAAATGAAATCTAGTGAATCATCATTTCCGGTTAGTGTTTTAATTGTAATAAGTTTGGTCACAAGTCAATTGAATGTAGAAATGTGTCAAACAACTCTGTTAATAGGAGTGTTAGATGTTATACCCGTGGAAGATTCAAGCATATTGCTAATCAATGTAGATCTAGAAGAAATCAATGGAGTAACTTGTTTGAAGAAGGAAATCTTGTATGTTTCAATTGCAACAAATATGGTCACATTGCAAGATTTTGTAGAAACCAAATTATGGATAGAAGAGGTCTAGTACACAAAGATAGAAATGTGTAGAAAGATGGTAAAGGAAAAGTATATGTGGATGAAATTAGAGATCAGATGAAGAAGAATTCCTCTAATGAACTAGCACAAAAACCTGCTTCTGGTAATTCCTCTGGGAATTAGTTTTAGGCCTTTGGCCTAGGGGGAGTTTTCAAGAAAATCTTTCAAACCCCCTACCAGTAATTAACACTGGGATGTGGATGAGTGTAGTAGTTGCACTGATGATTTACAAATGTTGTTGGAATAATTGGAAAGGGTGTTGTACAAAGTTGAAGATCCACGAAAGAGTTATCTCTTACAAATTGAGAAAGTAGGGTATCTGAATGTGTTAGGGAAAAAGCATTTATTACAATAAAATTTAGGTGTGCAAGTTTTTAAAAGGAAGTTGAAACCCTCATTTTCCACTTTGTCGAAGAAAAGAAGAAAGAAAGCGCTCTGCACCAGAATTTTGAAAGCAAGAATTCAACGACAAAAATCTTTAATCCATCAGGTATTTCAATTGTATTGAGAAATTTGGTGTGTGGTTGAATAATTTCTTTGGTATTTCTAAGTCATGTGTACAGAAAGGTAAAATGGAACAATTCAAAGGAATGGTAAAACCAGATGAATATAACAATGAAAAGATTAGAGCCGAAAGAAACTTTTTGTTGAACGATGAATTGAAATGGTTGAAAGAAGCGAAACACAAAAGCTTAGATAGCTAGAGTGAATTTTCTTATTTCAGAAGCACAAAAATCATTGAGTTTGTTCTTAACTGATTGAATGATGAAAATTTGTCTCTGGATAAACCCTATCACATCTTGAAAGAAGTAATTGCAGCGGTAACTAGGTTATGCAAAGTTGGGGAGGTGTCGAGGAAGTAGTCAATTCAGAATAAAGAAGTTGAAACCCTAACTAGAGTAACTAGAGATCAAAGGGCACAAATAATATCTAAAATCAAAGATCCAATGACAAGGTACATTGCACATGGAATATCTTACAAAATATTTTTTAGAAACAGAGAAGGTGCTACTTTAGTAGGTGCAGTCTACATATCACACAAAATGATAATGGAAGATCAAGATTTTGATCTTTGCCGACTATTGAAAGATCAATTAATGGAGAATGTGCTATTGACGAAGGGAACATGTTACCCTTTCAGGTTTGATACCTTGATTACATGCCTTGTAATGTATTTTTTGAATTGCTTACCCCTGAATGGCAATGTAATGTGGGAAGAGAGTGAACTGGTATGCAAGAAGATATACATATACTCTAAAAATTTAGCAAACTATGATCAAGTATATGAAAGTTTCTTTAAGGATTTGCTAAAGAAGTTTGAATCAACTATTGTTTCAATTTTGGTAAGAGAACTTGAAGTTGGTTCATCCTTCAGTGTAATGGAGAGAAAGAAGAGAAGAGCAAAATAAACTGATATCAGTACTCCACCAACATGTAAAACTTTAAAATTTGAAGGGAAAGGAAAATAACAAGTGGTTGTGGACATACCAGATAAGGAATCTGACAAGGAAACTAAAGACATCCTTGGAAAATAATTGGAAACAGATGAATCGGAACAAGGAAAGGCAATGACAGAAGGAAGTGAAGGAGAAGGTGATCTAACCAAGGAAGAGTTATTGCAACTTATCCATGAGGAAGATGGAATGTAGAAAATTGTGAACATGTGGTATGTCAAACCTTCATACGAGTAGGACATGATCTTGAGTGTTCTAAGTACTCATTTTGTGCACAACCATATCATACTAGAGAGTTTGTAGAATAAGTTTCCTGAAGAGATGATTGAATGTATCAAGGAAATCATGAACTCTGAGTCTCAGAATAAGGAAGAAGAAGAAGTGATTCTACATTTGAAGCAATATAGATTGTCACTTACCAAGCTGAAAAAAAACATGAATGAACTAAGGCAATGTGTAAGCTCAAAAAATAACATTTTTAACTATTGTCTTCAATGGCCCCATGCAATCAACAAGTACAAGGAAAAGTTGGAACAAATTGAATCTGAGTTGAACAATATTGGTCAAAACTTTAATATGTCTTAGGATCAAGATGGTGTGATTAGGAAAAGGATTCAAGAATTGCAGAAAAAGCATACAAATGTTTAGAATACCAGGAACAAAATTGTGGACACTTTTTGGAAAGTGAAGGACATAACAAAATGCAAGCTGGAACAATTGATTGAAATAATGAAGGGAGAAGTATTGGAAGATTCCTTCACCATTCCAAAATCCCTCATCAAGATTATCAACTAGACATCTGAAAAAAATAGCATGATTATAATCACCAGGATTGCAGTGGAACCATGGAAGAAATTCCTTCCGGAGATGAAGGAAAAGCACAAATAATCTTCAATTAGCAAGTGCAATTCTTCAAGTTTTTGAATCAAAATTTGCACAAGTTTTTGGTTATATCTTCA
>VDFB02288430.1:0-39294 GCA_007258455.2 Sequoia sempervirens | reverse complement strand
TATTCTTGTGTTCTTTCACTTAAGGGATGCTATGGTTGAGTAAGTTATATGAATGACATTCCATTCAAGGTTTTCATTTTGTGGTTGAAAACTTTCATGTGGTACAAATCAAAAACCCATCTTCTTGTGTGGGCTGAGTGTGAGAATTTTTCATCACAAAGGAAAATTGGAGGATTGGGAGAGTGCAGATCTAATTGAAGTCATTTGATTTATCCATCAAGTCAAAGTTTGGTGCTTTGCATTAGGGGTTGGTGCTCCTTGTAGGTAGGTGCCTACTAAAATTGTAAAAGGTTAGGGTGTTCCTTGTAGGTTGTATCCTACTAAATCATCTCTCTTATAAGTTAAGTAGGTTGGTGCCTACTTCAAAAAAAAAAAATTATTCCAATAAAGTTGTATCAACTTGTGTAAATTGGTTCATATCAATAAAGTTGATGTTGATGAAAATTTAAGTTTGTCTAGAAAGCTAAAAAGGTGAAAAAAATTCTATTGATTTACTTATTCACCCCCCCTCTCAGTAAATCGTTTGTGCTCTTCAAGAGGCACGTGAACAGGCTTAAGAGCATATCAATTCCTCTTACTTATAACTTAATGGGAGATTATAGGGTGCCCACTATTAAACAGAAAAAGAAGGTTGCTCGAGCTGTGGAGCCACAAAGAAAAGAACTAGTCCAGTCGGAGCCTCAAAGAATTGAAGAGGCATCACATACGCCATTGAGGACTCATTCTCCAAGTATACAGGAGGTCTTGTTGTTTGCTGATCAAAGGAATATGTTGAATAAAGAAGGAGAATTACAGGAGACAAATTAGCCACCTCGTAGGGAGTTAATTGGCCAGAGCATCAATGTTCCTAGAAAAGAAAACCAGTAAGAGATAGAGGAAGAGACAACCATAGATACATGCTTCCAATGAGAGATTGAGGCGGCATTAGAGGATGACACTACTACAGGGTAGGAGGCCCAAGGTTCAGGAGATACTCAACCTATAGAGGTTCATGATCCTCGTCAGGATGATGGAAGAGGAGAAGTTCGTGAAGAAGAAGCAAGGAATGAACATCCATTTATTATTTTTGACTTGCAGCAGGTGGTGCCAGATTGGCTAAGCGATAGGATGAGAAGGGACCCTATTGAAGAGACCGATCCAGTAGTTGAGATGGAAGAATTTTTGAGCAGGATCAATGCACCTCCAACAAAGAAGGCGGCTAGGAAGTTCTCAAAGATTTCAACAAATGAAGATGGCTCTCGCATGCTTCACGTGGTTGTACCTAGGGTTAGTGCAATCAAGATGAGGCTATTCTAGAGAACTATGTGATCACTACCATGGAGTTGGGTCACCCTACTGGAGCACAAATAATTGAAGAGTGTGATAATTCCTACAGGAACTCAAGGACAAGCTACTTCGAACTCAAGGCAAGTATAAAAGATTGAAGAAAGAGCACAAAACATTGATTGGTTACGTACAACACTTGTCTCATCCTTGTGGGTAAGAGAATCCAGAAATCGAGCTCCCAACTGAGTTTCCCAGAGAATCAGTTAGCGGCTTGGAAGACTTGAGAAGGATGCAACAAGAGGCAGATAAATGGGTTACTAATGTTCGCGCTGAGGCATAGAAGTTTATGGAGGATCGTTCTCATTCCTATCAGCAAGCCTTTGGAATTATGGCGTGAATGGACGCAGCTGATTAGGCTTGGGGTGATGCTCGTATCTATCAGAACAAGGTTGTTCTTCATCTAGAGGCTTTGATGCATACACCCTTGCAGACTTTGATTGAGGGAGGCGTAATTCAAGAGGGTGATAGATATGACTTCACTAGCTGGTATTCTTCAGTGGTTACAGGCTGGGGATTCTTTGATGCAGCACATGCAAATTCGGTTAGAATCAGAAAAGCTATGGTGAATATTCTTGACGAAGTCCTGAACACGCTTGAATCTATCTTTGCTAGGAGGCTAACTTCTAAGGAGATGACTGCAAACGATTTGAGGAGTAGACTGGTGCCTTTTTTTTCGAAGGTGAAGACGTTTGTTCAGGATGATTTTAAAAACACCTCAACCTTCTCTAGCATTATCCAGAATACTCAGGATGCTCTAGTTGCCTGGAGGAAATCTTGTACTCGGTAGGGGCAAGCAGATACAGTGTTGGAGTTTCAGCTTGATCACATCCTGCCTATTTTAGTTCAAGAGGTTGAAGTTGTGTTGACCAGATTCATTGACTTTTCAACCAAGGAGAAAGAGAATGGAAACGCCCTTTTGGATGATGATTTTCTGGAAGATGATGGTGGGCATTAATTTCCCATGATGTTCTGGGTGTGAGTGGGAATCTTTTGGCTCATTTATTGCCCCACTCCTCTTTATGACAACTTTTAGGGTTAGGGCTAAGGTGGCATGATTTTGGCCATCTATCTGATTGTAATTAGAGTTGTCCATTGGACTTGGCCAGCTATAAAAGGGGCATCCCCCCCTCATTTATACCTCATTAGAAGATTAGAGAGATTAGAGAGCTAGGAGCATAGAAGGGAGAGATAGCATAGCAGTTAGCTTAGTTTGATAGATTGATAGTATAGTTTGAAGAAGAAGGAAAGTTTTTCCCTTGAAAGCTTTGTAAGAAGTTGTTGTGAACACTCTCATAATAAAAAGAGCTTTCATTGATGATGATTTTGTCTTTTGTTGTGAGCAGCTAGCAATATTTCTTCATCCTTCTGATTCAAGTAGGATCTTAAAGTAGAATAAGTTTCATTTCATGCAAGTAGCTAGTAATTGTGGAATGTAGTGTTTGATTCAAGAAAGCTTCGTCTAATCCATACCACTAGCGAGCCTACTGACAGTGGGTTTGCCTTGTGTGGTCAACTGGAACCATTCAAACCTAACTTCAATTGCGATTCAGATGTTGTCATGCATCATTGTGATGGTGTCCTTATGTTGAGTTGTGATTTGAATACTTTTCATTACTCCCTTGAAGATTGCACCGACTTCGTGGAGGCTATTCGAAGTGAGGCAAAGCGAAGTCTAGTTGAAGTTTGTTGAAGCCGATCACCACGTCCCACACTTAGAGTAGATTATAGCATCTCTTATCCCTACACCAATTTAAATTCAATATATTTCTAGTTAGTATTAGAAAACTTGCACTTACTTGAAAAATATTTCAAACCACATAAAACCCCTTAATCTGTTGTCTGTTGTCTACTACTGAACAATTGCGTAAGTCCCCTCGTGATACCAACAAAAACATAACGAACCAACTGAAACTACTCCACTGCATAAAGGAACCTTAGAGTTGAACACGTGAAATTTCTTGCAATCTTAGCATGCAGAATACTTTGATCAAAAGAGAATAGAGTAGTTGTTGGACACTTTCTTCTACTGTCTAGTGTAGGTCACAAAACACACATCAACAATACCTATTTACAATTAGGGTTTAGTGTTTAAAAACACTTTAAAAGCTGTTGGTTAGCTTCAGGGACATGACACACTACTCTTCCATTTTTATTTTCCTCCTTTAATTAATCAGTTTCCTTTGGTTAATATGCCCCATGGGTGCCTATGTGCCAACCCTCCTTAAATAATACATGAATCTAGACCATCAAATTTAATTAGAGGCATTCAAAGAAAGGTACCTATTTTATTTTATTTTGGAAAAATGGGAAAATAAGGAAGATCCAAATGGGATTGGCAAGAAAATCCCATCTCCAATTATATCCCAAAACACTATCTAGATACCAATATTCCATAATAGAGAGGTCAAAGAGAGAGTCCCTATTAAACACTTAGAAGTTTAGAACTGGCCAAAAAGAAGAGGAAGCTTGAAATGGGAATACCTTTACAAAATCATCTATCGTCAAACTGCAATCTTTTGAATACCCTGCTTCCTCCAAAACTTGACCCACAACTTGTTGCAGTTAAGAAATGCATCTAGAACATTAGTAGGAAGTCTAAAAAATAAAGATATAGTTATTTATGAAGGGAAAGAAATTACAACAAACCAAAATATTCCTTTCAAAATCATTCATAAAGTTCCTATCTTTCATGAAAAGCATGACTCATCCTACAACAATCAGTGAGCAATTGAAACCTGCATGGGATTCTGAGTACAAAGAAGCTATTATGTTCCAATGAGGATTTAATTTAAGAACACAAGATAGGAGAATATAATAACCTGACGCTGCTCTTCAGAAATAAAAGAGCCAGTCAGATCCTGCAAGACTTCTAGTAAATCATGAAGTGTCACTTTTCCATTGCCGTCTAAATCATAAACCTTGTAGATGACTAGTAAAGAGCCATAGAACAAAAGTGATCACCAAGCATATGCATGAATGCCTAGCCATGTCCTTGAATCAGAAGTTGTAGGAATAACATGTTTAACAAACCTAGTAATGTCTTTATGCTTTGTAGAAAGCTATACACAAATATCTATTGCTTTTTTTTTCATTTGAATTTCAAGGACATTAATTTTAATTAAGGTCTTCATTGGAACTCTTACATTAAATTTTTTGAAGCAAATTAGCTTTCGAGCTAAAAGGTGACAAAAAGGATATAAAATATTTGAAGTTTAAACTGTCGAGCATTCTCAACAACCTCTGCACAACAAAGACAAAGATTAACAATCTCAAGCTGAATTTTGCTGATACAATTCTATACGCAAATGAATAGCTACATTTTGAATCACATTATTATTTTGGTGAAAATTTTAACTAACTTTTGTTCATTAACATTTTAGCTAAATTGGGTGATCATGAATCTAGTTTGAGAGGGTAATCATGATTTGCAATTCAGCTAAATAGTAAGTTCCAATTCAGTAATATGAAAGAAAGATTTACAATAAACCTCAACATCAAAAGTTTTTACCTTAGAAAGTGGATTCACTGCAAACTCTGGCACAGATAAAAACTCATCTGCAGATATAAAACCCATCCCATTTCGATCTAGTACACAAAAACGTTCATAGAGGGAAACTATTTCTTGCCGTGAAACTGAAACAATGAAAAAGTTTGAAAATCAAGACACTCGATTACAAGTGATTATGCATGCATTGTTTGTACAGTTTAATCCTTGCCATGGTATTTCTCTTGTTCTTAGGCATGTAGGTGTAGTGGTTTAAATTTCCCAATTACCTATTTTCCTAAATTTGTTCCATAAATATTTACCATTGGAATATGAGGATCTGCCTGAATTTCTATGAAACAGCATCTCCTATTCATACAAGTTTTCTAACTTCCCATATAAGATACATAAAATATTATAGATTTTAGAAGAAAAAAAAAATTATGACCAGGAATCTGACAGTGAAAAAAAGTTAGTAAAGATTTTCTAAACTTCTACAATATCTGTTTTCTTGTATTATTATCTCTGCACTGTATATTGAAGGCTACAAAATTATAAAAGTTGATAATACAAATAACTGTCAGCAAAACAAGAAAAGGCCACCTTTCTAAAATATTAATGGATGCAAAAGCAAACTAACTAGAGGAAAGCATGGGGTGGTTTGATGATAACCTGTTATAGCAGAGCATTAGTTTAAAAAAGGGGTGCTCAAATTAAAAAGCTAGCTTCCTTGTATAGTAGCAAATTTCAGAAAGAATGAAATTTCCCTCCATACAAAAGTTTAACAAAATGGAAAATTTAGCAACAACTTTTTTGATTTATTATCCATCATAGTTACAAGAAATGACAATGGCAATGATAACATGACCAGTAATGACGCTAAGGAGGTTGCGCGTAAGAAATGGGTAGATATATTTAATTAATTGTCCATCATAGTTACCAATAAGGACAATGGCATCAATAACATGACCAGAAATGAGGTTAGAGAGGTTGCACATAAGAAATGTGTGAGTGTGTATTTATTAAATTTATTTTTTTAACCCAATTACATAATTAAATTTAATCCTTCCAACACTAAAAGTAAATATAAATAATTATTCATTAACATTGAATATCCTCACTTTATCAATAAAGATCCCTACGATATTTAAAAGGCTTTGCAAGATACCAAAATATTGTTCTTGTAAGAACATTATTGATTTTCTTGCCTTGCGCCATGGCTTAGATCATCCATTAAACCCCACTCAGACAAACTTCGTACCTCCATTACTCTACTTTAATTAGTAATTCAGAATCAAACCTAACTAGGCCTAGAAAAATAGAATTTAAAGTTATTTAATTTTAAACCATACTAACTAGGCTTGAAATAACAAACTATTTTACATGGCCACATTTTAAACTCAAGACTCCACAAATTAAATATTCATAATTTTTTTAACAGTATTTAATTTTATCATCAAAAATAGCCCATGATTACCCAATACTAAATAGAAGTTAGAATGCCCTATTAAAAAATCCTGACAATCATAGAGAAAATAAAAACAAATACAACCCAAAATAAATTTGGCACAAACAAGATAAATCTAACATAAAAGAGGCGATACAAGGTGATGGAAGCCATAGCAACCAAAAAAGCTCCACAGGACAATGTTCGAAATTCTCCGATATTCAAATTTTTTTTTCCTATAAATTCAACACTTAAACAGAAATTTCAGATACACTGATAAAAATATTTTACCCCCGCCCAATTGAATTGACCCCAAACACAGACAAGTTTGAAATGCACAATTCAATTTAATCTTTCATTCTGCTAGATTTCAAAAGACATGAAAAAAAAGTTTCACAAACAAGCCGAAAAATATTCTATATAAAATTGATTGATATTTTTAGGCAGCAAATTTGACATAATTTAAGATTCTGTTTGCTAAAAGATATCTGAATTTCTCTGTAAGTTTCTCATATCAAAAATCCAACAAACAATCCATTAAACCCTAAAAAATGTTAGAGAAAGAGACTAAAATTCTGAAAATATTGTTGATACCCATTAAAAATTAAAGTGGTGTATAATACGAGACAATTCAAAAACACCTATAACACAATTGTGAGTGACCCATGAGATTCAAAGGAAATATCACCATACACATGTTATTGCAGTGCTCTTGGACTTCCTCGATGTCATACTGAGTAAGCATACTTGATGTGTTGCCCATCTCTTCATGTACACTTCCTTTGCTCCCCTCTCACCATAGATTATACGATGTTGTGAGACACAGGTTAACAGCTTAACACGAGGAAGATTCAAACCGTTGATGTGGAGGAAATAATATCAGGAACCCGTTTGGATCAGCTGTTGTGTGCCTATATTGCGTCCGCCTCGCAGGCTTAAGCTTTCTATGCAATGCAACCTGTGCAAAAATGGTAGATTTGTAACTGGGTTTGGACATCCATCAACACATGACGGGAGGTTGATTTTTGAGAGATGTATTTGCAAGTGCCCTAGTAAACATGTATACAAAATCTAGAAGCATAGAAAAGCCATGTGGACAGTTTGATAAACAGTCTCAACAAAAAATTTATCGTTGATGTGAATTTGACTACCACGCTGGAGTTTAAAAAGCCGATAAAGGACATCAAAGGGCCCAGGCATGCGAAAATTTTATGACCATATGGTCATTTAAATATCATATAATTTTTTTTAAAAATTATTTATAAAAAAATTATGTGAAATATTTTAATATGAAAATATTTAATGAATTTTATTAATCATGTATATTAAAAATATAAATATATATTAAAATATGTCAATAGTGGCATGGTTTGATGGTTAAGTTGTTGTGTTATCATTTTTGTGAGGTTCAAATCTCATTGGGGTGTAATTGTTGAAAATTTATGTTGGGGATGACCGCTCTCAATGAAAAGTGTTTATCCCACTTATATTTTTGTATATTATTTATATGCAAATACACACATATATAATATTTGTGTAAGTGTATACACACATATAATATATGTGTATAATATTCATATTAAAAAATATTCTAAAAATTAAAAATAGTTATATTTTATCTTTCAAAAAAGTTAATATATTTATAATACTATATTATATTTACCTATAATAAATTTTTATAGTCTAATAAATTTTCAAATTATAATTTACAGTCTAAAATTAAAAAATGATCACATAAACGATCAAATTATAGGCTTGGAGGGCCCTACCACCAAGAGTGTCAAATGCCACATTGCATTGCCACCTCATATATGTGAGGCCACTGCATATGAGTTTAATGCCATCATGTAACTAAGGCTTAAATTTGATGGCTCTATAGTCTATAAACATCATTTTTTAAAATAAGACTATTCTAATATATATTTAGTTGTATATGAATTTTTTGAGAAGTATTTTCTATTATTTGAAGGGAAATTTTGAGTAAATAATCATCACAAAAATTGCTTGAAAAGTAGGGTTGATCATCAAATTTAGGCCTTGCATGTAAGAAAAACTAGTGGCTAATTTAGGGCAAGGAACTAAAAGGGTTGTTGGCACAAATGTGTTGTTGAGTTGGCTATACCCAATTTCCATTATGGCTAATGCTTTAGGTTGGAAGTTGTAGAGTTTAGTCAAAAAGATATAACATAAAGTACAATGAATACAAATATGGTGGGCAGTGGCATTTAAAATTTAGGCAATATGGATTACACATGTGTCGTTAAGTTGGCTATACCCAATTTCCATAATGGCTAATGCTTTAGGTTGGAAGTTGTAGAGTTTAGTCAAAAGGATATAACATAAAGTACAATGAATGCAAATATGGTGGGTAGTGGCATTTAAAATTTAAGCAATATGGCTTACTTTAAAAACTACATAGCAAGGCAATGTAAGGTAAATGTTGAGGATGAAGGTTATAAGTAGGTCACCCATGGGGATTATAGGAGCATAACTAGAGATGTGAAACATGAACACCGGACATAGGAGAACATCCCATACCTCACAACTTACAATGTAGAGCTTGAAGATAAAAAGCCACCCCAAAGAATGAAAACATTTACACCTACACAATGATAAGACATCATCAATATGATGGGGCCCATTGATTGACCACTAATTCAACCAAATGAAAGCACAAGGGTAGATGCACAAGCAAAAAAAGGAAAATATTAGAGGCTAGCCTAACATACTGCACTTGTATTTGTAATTTCGGCCTCTTGAAATCTTGTTTGAGGTCCTACAAGTTCTTGTCTAGTTGTCTTATTTTGCAAATATTGATGAAAAAGTTCATTAATTTTAAGGCATGGCAATGAAAAATTCAATTCTCAAATTACAACTAGCATGTTTTCCTTAGTTTTAGAGGACCAAATGTTCAAAATTCTCTTGCCAATCATTCACTTCAAGCTTTCAACATAGCTAGAGTTCCTACTTTTATAGATAAAGAAAGACTTAAGAAAACCGAGATTATTGGAGAATAGTGTTATTCTCATTACTATATTTTCAAGTGGCTACACGAGCTTTGCTTGGTGTTTAGAAGAGACAAGACAAATACAAAATTGCAAATGCACATTAATTGTCCCTTTTTTTTATGTCAATCCCTCATATGTCTACTATCTTGAGAAGGATTGGATGATGCATTCTCATTCTTCAAAGGGATATGAATGAAGAAAACTTGTGATATATGAAGTCTTTGAAAACTGCTCACGTGTCTCCATATTGATGTTGAAAGTTGCCATTGCCAAGTCAGGTGTTCCAAGACACACTAATGAAGATGAAAATCCAAAATTCAATTGAGATAAATGAAGAACAAGATCCAAAGATAAATATATCTTTTAAAGAAAAAAATGTCTCCAATTTTTTCTCAAAAGTATCCACACCCATGTTAAACTTTGATGATTGATTATGTGGAGAATGAAAAAGAGGTTATGAGTGTTCCCTCACAACAACTGAAGAAGGATCATGTTGCACTGAATCACAAGTAGCCATAGATGTTGCAACACAAGTAGTATAATCAAAAGCAATAGTAGATCAAATGAGATATCAATGCATGTCATTGTACTACTGATGCAAATTATGGTGGATGATCACAAACCAACTCAAAACTAACTCAACCAATAAAAATTTTCAATCTTAGAACCCTAATTTGGTGGGTTTCTCTCACAATCTTCCCAATCTCCTTGTAGTACTCCGCAACCGGTTTTTCCAACATAACTTCCAAACCAGACCTCATACCCAAAGTCTAATTGCAGTTATAGATACCCATTAAGCCATTTGACAACATACCTCAATTGCAAGGGGGGTGTTTTGGAATACAAATGTCAAATTTCTACTGCTACGCTTGAAATTAGGCCTAATTAGGCTTGTTTGAATGGGTCACAACAAGATTTTCAAAACCCAGAACTCAAACCTTCATGCAAATGGCTTAAACATGTCATAAATGGTCTACCTCAATATTCCCAATCACTTCAAGCAATTCTCAAAGATTTTTTCACCAAACCCTAAGTCCTATGCAACTTCTATGCCCAAAACATGAGGTTTTCTTACTAGGGCATCAACAAATTTGCATCAATCTTCATCCCCTGATCTTGCAAACATTAATAACACAAAAAAAAACATATCTACACCCATTCCACTGAGTTTAAGGCTTGTTCATTGGTGGAATGGAAGAACTTCATGATTTTCTGTCAAAACACACCCTAAATGAGGGTTTCAAGCAACTTTTAACAAAACTACCCTAACTTGCTTCAAACTTGATGAAATTAAATGAAACCAAATGCAAACATTAGAAGATTCAATTCAAAATAAATTACAATTAAGCTTAGATCATTTCCAGGCCGTATAGGGCCGTACTATTCTATGTAGCAACAAAATTCAATGTAAAACCGTAAAAAATAGAGTTTTATTGATGTTCAATCTTCAAAGTAATCACCAAAACTTTGTCTCAGCATTCATAAGGCTTATTTAAGTACTTACAAATCAAAACCAACTGATCCTAACTATTTTTCAACTCCCCAACCATTCAACTTCCCAAAAATGCAAAGTTGTTTTAACAACTTTTTGCAACTTTTTGCAACTTTTTACAAATTTTACCAAAATGACTCCAAACCACTTACAAACATATGAAATGGTCTTAAATACCTTATTACACAAGAATAACTAAAAACTAAACAAAAACTTAACACTTGACCACTTTTCAGCCAATGGGTGCCCACACATCATACTCCCCGGGAAAAATAGACTCAAGTCCCATTGAGGATAGTATTGCAACAATAGATTCATGTTTAATCATGTCATTCTCTAACCTCAAAGTGACATATCCATTTGGTAATGCCTTCCAAAGGACTAAATACTGGAAATAAGCATTGTCCTTTGTGTTTTTGAATTATTTGGCATCTAGGATTTTCTCCAACTTTAGAGACATGTTTGATGGATGATCTTTGACCTATTCTTCACCTAAGAATGCTATTGAATCTACATCATTACCTACTACCTTATCTCCTACATCCTTGTAATGAGCTTCCTTCTTCTTCACTTTAGGTGTATGCTTGAACTTGCCCACATTCCTTTGTAGTCTATCCTTGAACTCTTCACCTTTGCTTCTCATCTCTTCCATCTATTGTGGTGCCCCTATAACTGTTGCTTGATCAGGCATATTAACCTCTGTCATGGAATAAATGGGATGACCAATATCCCCCTTTGAATACAACGAGTGGAACACCCCTTCTATCATTATATCAACATACTCCTTAAGCCAATCTTGGATCTCCAAAAATCAAGTCATTCTTCATGTATGTTGTCATAATATTTTTAGGTTTAAGAGTGGCTGCAAGATCCCTATCCTTCTCTTCTATGTTTATGAAGTCCTTCCTACCTACCATCATCACATTAGATCCCATGGTTTTTCCTTTATCCTCCTCTTTCAATGGTGTCAAAGTATAGGAGACCCCATCTTTTTCTATATCATAATTATTCCTCCTTCGATCATACATAGCATGCCTATCAAATTTCCAAGGCCCCACTAGCAGCAAATGGCATGCATCCATGGGTAGTATGTCACATAAAATTTTGTCCTTATACCCTACTATGTTAAATTCCACCCAAATTTGTTCATTCACCAAAACATATTGACCCTCATTTAACCAAGAGACTTTGTAAGGAGTAGGATGTGGTATTCTTGGCAACTTAAGTTTTTCAACCATCGCAACTGAAACCATATTATCTATACTACCTGAATCAATTACAAATTTACAGACCTTACCCAAGCACTTACAAGTTGTCTTGAAGAGAGTCTTCCTTTATGGTGGCTCCTTCTCTACTGGTACTTTGATGAGGCTTCTCCTTACCATGAGTGATTCACCAACTTTTGGAGCAACATGTTGTGATGTTGAGTTCACACTCTCACAATCATCTCCTTGAACAATCTTATTTCTCCTTTCTCCTCCAACTAAAGTAGTGGCCTGATCTTCATTGCATAGCCATGCATGATTTCTAAACTTGTTGCATTGGTAACACCTTCCTGTGAATCCACTAGATCCTCTTCCTTGACCTCCAAATCTACCTCTAAAGCTTGATCTACCTCCTCTAAATCCACCTCTTGAATCTATGACTTAGTCTTGGACTTTGCTTGTAACTTCTTGGTTCTCATATGACTACCTAGGATTTTAAAATGACCCTCTTCCTCTGGAATTGTTACCTCTACACTTTTTTTTATCTTCCCTTCTCTTTAGCTTTTCTTCAGCCCTAATTGCTAATTGAAAGCATTCATCTACCGTTCCTGGGTTTGTCAAACTTAACTCATTTTGAATGTTAAATCTTAACCCATTGAGATATCTAGCCACCTTCTCCACATCATCCTCCATGTGACCTACTCTTATACTCAGCTTATAAAACTCATCAGTATAGGCTTTGACATCCATATCTCTTTGTTTCAGATTTTAAAGTTTCTTAGACAATTGAATTTCATAATTAGTCGGTAAGAACTTACCCTTAAGCTTGGCCACTATTCTGTCTTGAGAGAAATTTTGACTTTCCTTTCTTCCTCCTTCTAGTTTTCTCATAATCCCACCAAAGTAGGGCATGACCCTTCAATTTTGTTTTTTCCAACTTAACCCTTTGTTCCTCGAGTATGTCTTCACATTCAAAGTAACTATCAAGTGATGCAATCCAATCCAAAAGCTCTTCATCATTCAAGTTCCCTCCATACATAGGTACATCCATTTTTACCTTGTGTTTATCTACCTTGACTGCCTTCACTAGCTTGGCCATCCTCTACTCATCAAGATCCAACTCTTCCTCTTCTTCCTCTTCATTCTCCTCTTCCCCTTCTTCAAGGTCACTCACATCACCCATGAACATACCTCTCCTCTAAATAGTTTCAATAGCCTCAAGTCTTGCCACCACCATATCTTGCAATTCCTTCAATCTTCTAATCTTTTTTATAGTCTTTTTTTTCATTTCATTCATTTCCCTAGTCATAGGATTACCCTTCGGAGGCATCTTGTTCTCTTTTTCACTTCAACATTTTTTTCTTATTGACCAAACCTATGCTCTGATACCGATTTTATGTAGATTAGGGTGGATGATCAGAAACCAACTCAAAACTAACTCAACCAGTCAAACTTTTCAATATTAGAACCCTAATTTGGTGGGTTTCTCTCACAATCTTCCCATTATCCTAATAGTACTCCACAACTGGTTTTTCCAACATAACTTCCAAATCAGATCTCATACCTAGAATCTAATTGTAGTTATAAATACCCATTAAACCATTTGACAACATACCTCAATTATAGGTGAGGGTGTTTTGGAACACAAAGGTCAAAATTTTGGTGCTACGTTTGGAATTAGGCCTAATTAGGCTTGTTTGAATGGGTCACAACAAGATTTTCAAAACCCAGACCTCAAACCTTCATGAAAATGGCTCAAACATGTCATAAATGGTCTGCCTCAACACTCCTAATCACTTCAAGTAATTCCCCAAGAGTTTTTCACCAAGCCCTAAGTCCTATGCAACTTTTATGCCCAAAACATGAGGTTTTCTAACTAGGGAATCAACAAATTTGCATCGATCTTCATCCCCTGCTCCTGCAAACATCAAGAACACAAAACAAAACATATCTACACCCATTCCATTGATTTTAATACTTTTTCATTAGTGGAATGGGAAGAACTTCATGATTTTCTGTCAAAACACATCCTAAATGAGGGTTTCAAGCAACTTTCAACAAAATTTCCCTAACTTACTTCAAACTTGATGAAATAAAATGAAACCAAATTTAGAAGGTAGAATATTTAATTCAACATCAATTCCAATGAAGCCTAGACCATTTTTAGGCTATATGAGGTCATACTATTTTGTGTAGCAGTAAAATTTAATGTAAAAACATAGAAAATAGAGTTTTATTAATGTTTAATCTTCAAAGTAATCACCAAAACTTTGTCTCATCCTTCACAAAGCTTATTTAAGAACTTACAAACCAAAACCAACCAATCCTAACTATCTTTCAACTCCCCAATTGTTCAACTTCCCAAAAATGCAAAAATACAAAGTTGCTTTGACAACTTTTTTCAACTTTTTACAAATTTTACCAAAATGACTCCAAACCACTTAAAAATATAAGAAATGGTCTTAAATACCTCATTACACAAGAACAACTCAAAACTAAACAAAAACTTAACACTTGACCACTTTTCATCCCATGGGTGTCCTCGCACCAAGTATATTTTTAATCCCCAATTGTTGTATACATATAATATTCTTGAGTATGAACATCAAATGAATTAGCTGATGTTGGAGTGCATGAAGTCTCTAAAAGAGAAGTAGAAGATTTTTGGCCCTTTATGTTCAATACTTTTTCAATAATTTAGAAATTTTAATGTATCTTCCTTATATGGAATGTTATCACAATCTAGGGGAATTGACAAATTAAAAATAGGATCATCTAGGAATGGATCATCATTTGTATCTTCATACATTTTCCAAAATTTCATCCAAGAAGAAATAGGAGAATTAAAATATGAGAGGATAGTCTTTGTGTTGATCTCAATATTAAGATGCATAGCTTGAAGAATATAACTAGTCTTAAGATACCACTTTATATTCCCCCATACATTTGGTGGTTGAGGGACCACTTCATAGGAGTAAGGCAAGAGGTTAAACCATTTAAAATGCTTCATCATACCAGCTCACCAAGCCTTATAATTCCTTATGTTCAATTCAATTATAGATAGATAATTTGTGATAGTCATGATTAAATTCTCAATTTTAGTCACACAATAGACCAATCAAGAGACTCAATCCAACAAAAGCCAAAGATTATTATGTAATGACTCAACCATGAGACCCATCAAGAGTATGATTTGACACTATATCTAGTGTGATTACAATGCCAAAATGAACCAAATATGGGAAAATACAATAATATCTTATAATGAGATCCTTAAATTGAAATTTACTATGTTCTAATATTATCTAGACTAGAAATAAAGCCTTCCCAAAAGAACAAAACTTCTCTAGGTGTTAGTATGTCCAAGCTATCAATTAGAATGCAAATATGCACAAATCTAAATAAATACATATGGGGTTGAATCTAGAAAAAGTGAATGAATATAATTGTAGATATCTTTGATATCTTTCCAACACTTTGAGAATCATGAAAATTGGATAAATGGGCAAAAATTTATGAGCTTAGAGGTCAAAAAACAAGATATGACTTCAATCAATAGTAAAATTATCTTGCAAATAAATCTAGAAAAATGGCTTGCATCACTACAAAGTGTTCAAAACAAGCTTTCTAACTATATCTTTTTTGCAAAAATTTGAAACCTGGATCAAAAGTTATGATTTTTTTTAAAGGGTCCAATTTGGCTTGCAAGCATGACCCTCCTAGAATTTTTTTGTCTTAGATTTATCTTGCACCAAAATGGGAAAATTTATATAGAAAAAGGGGTTCTTATTGCCTTCTACACTCAATGACAAGGTTCATTTGGGTCGAAAGTGCTCCAATAAAATTTTATTTTCCATATTTGAGCTTCAAACCCATGTAGATTTGGCCTCAAATGTCCAATTTGGACAAAAGATGCAAAATTAACTTTCTTAGACACCTTAAACTCAATGGTGAGCTTATATTTACACCAAAAAGCTCCGATATGAATCTATAATACAAAGCCACAAAGAGGAACCCCCCAAATTATAATATTTCTATCAAGTTTTTATGATTCTTTGAGTCATCATATGATGCAAGAGAAGAGCATACTAATTTTTTTAAGATCCACCAAGATTTGCAACATATTAAAATCTCATGCACAAATCACTATCAAATTCAAGAAGTGGATTTGTAATTTGAAGTTTTAATACCATGTTAGATTCATTCAAGGACTCAAGCTCCCAAGATCACCTACAAAACCAAAATATCCTTCCACAAAAGAGAAAAGAAATAGCATAAATTTTCAATAATGGATGCAAAGTATATTAGATCAAATGTGATCAATGCATATTCAATATAATGTAATACTTTTAATACAATGTACCTATGGGAACTTGCTTACATAGGAAAGGTTGAGAGATAAAACTAACTAGGATGATGAAAAGTGTCTTAATTCTATGCCATGTGACAACTAGGGGATAAGATAAGACTTGAGATCACATAGAAATTAGATGCTTCTAGAAATATTCCTAACTCACTAAGTAAACTTAATATTTGAACATGTGTGAATAGGGACTAACAAGGATCTAGTTATATAATGCGCCTTGTTCACACTACTAAGGGTAAACTAGGTAGGAAAAACCCTTATTCACACCAACAACAACACATTGCAAACACATGGTGAATAGCAATGGATAAAAGATAGACAATTTTGACCGAGAGAGACATACTTAAGAATTATTAGATTAGTTGTCAATGAGGGACCAAGTAGGTTCAAGACACACAAAAAGTGAAGAAACCCAAGCAATATTTTGCACTATAGAATTGAGTCCCAATAAGCCTCACACTCGAATATCCCTAAATGTGAAATAGAAGGTTTATTAACTTTCCATACTTCATAAGAATTTTATTTAGAAAATTTTGAAAAAGGAGATCTATTAGCCAAATAACAAGTAATATTTATAACCTCCACCCAACATCATCAATTTAGTTTTGTACCACTCAGCATACTTCTGACCCTTGCTAACAAAGTTTGAATTATTTTCTCTACCACCCTATTCTATTGACATGTGTACATGGTGTAGTATTCTACCAAAATACCTAAATGCTTATATAACTCATCAAAATCCTTAGAATAATATTCACCCCCATTGTCAAATCTCAATGCCCTTGTTTTATAATATATCTACTTTTAAACCAAGGTTTTAAATTCCTTAACTTCATAAAAAATAGAATTCATAAAATAAATCCAAGTGTATCTAGAGGCATCATTCATGAAAGTAATGTAAAATAATAATATTTTTCCATGGAATTAACATATAATAGATGAAACACATTTGAATGAATAATCTCTAACAATCTATTACTTGTGTGTAATTTCCTAACGGAAAATATTCTTTGTTTAGTTTGTCAAACATACAATGTTCACTAAAATCAAAATGCTTATCAAAATAAGAAAAAATTTCAACCAATTTTTTAATAAGTAGGGTCCTAAGCTCTTTTTCACCAATTTGGTCTAATTGTTAGTGCCACAACATACATGTATTTTTATACCAATTGAATTGGTAGAGTTACAAAAAGTAAAGGCATTCAAGCTAAGAAAAGTCTGGAAATTGGATCCTCTAGCAACCATTGAATTCTATCTCACCAACTTGCAACCAAACTTATCAAACATCACATGCATCCCTAAATCACTAAAAAAAACACAAATCAAATTGTTAACAAGTGCAAGAATATGAAAAAAATTGGTAAGGATTTTCACCCTCCCATCACTAAAACATAATTGAACCCTCCTAAAGCCAATAATCCAATACAATTTGGTGTTTCCCAAATAGAATTCTCAATTGCATGTATGGTAGTAAGGGAATGATTCCTTGTGAGGATTAATATGATACAAAAAACTTGCTTAAATCAACCACGATAAAAAAAATACTTCTATTAGAAATAAACAAGGTTTCATAACCTTTATTAGAGGAGTTTTTCATGGAAGAGACACATGTATTCTTATTTTTGTACTCCTTCATATGCCTTGATTTATTTTTGGGAAATATGTGTTGTACACCTCACATAATAGAATAATAATGCTAATAATATAAAAATAAATAATTTATTTGTGGTGCATCTTGGAGATGTGGACATCACAATGGGCTAGACATTCTCAAAGACAATTTATGTTGTATGATACATTTGGAATGCGGGTGTTACATTGAAAAAATATTTAATTTTTGAAAAACTTAGTACCAAATATTAAAATTTAAGTCATGGTTTTGAGGCACATGGTTTATGTAATGCCAATTAGTAATTTTGTGCATGCTTGTTTTTATAAAAATAAGATGAGTAGTTATTAAGTTTAGGTTGTTTAACCTTTGGCTTGTTAGATAAGGTTGGATTGAGCATCTCTTGTTTGTTGCATACATGGAAGCATGGTTTGGGATGTGTGGCTACATGGATCTCATTTTCTTTCTCATATGAAGAAGTGAAATTAGGGTGCTTGATGCTTCAAAAGCATTGGTTGAAGACTCAACAAGTGTATTGTAATGTTGTTCTTAAGATGATGCATTTAGTGTGTGAGTACTTTTGGAGACTATATTTTTTCCTTAAGAGGGTTTTCCTAGGGTATATTGGTGTTGTCCTATGTTTTTTTTTGCTATTTTGTGTTGTGGGTTCTATATGCATGTTTTGCATTTTTTTCCCCTCATTACAGTTATGTGGAAATGTATACTATTCTTGCAAATTTTCTTTGTTTTTTTGTATCATAGCATAGTTGTCATATTGTAAGAGGAAACATCTTCTTGGTTGTTAACCATTAGTTTGAGATGAATACTATGCATAGTTTAATCCATGGCTTTGAAGAAAAAGACATTTTTAAGGTTGCATATGTGTTGTAGATTTAGGGTATTATAGATTTGAATTTTTGAGTGGATTTGAAAAATGAGTTTTTATTTGGGCTCTTTAATTGTGAGGGTTTTAGGGGTGAAGTTTCCCAAATAACCTCTTAGAAAAAAAATAGATCTCTCCATTGAGTTTGGAAGGCCCAAAAACTTATGGATCCATATGAGACAACATATTTTAGAGTTAGAATTATTTTGTCATATTTAGGGCCATGAAGGAATATTTTACTATGAATTCTATACAATCATACAAAATCCATACAATCTATACATAACTATAGGTAGCAAACATATAATATCATCATAGTTTATGGAGAATTATTTTCCCTTGTGTGAACACGACAAATAATTATTGAATTGGGTCTTGTTAGAAATTTGATAGTGAATCATTTCATTGGTCTAGTTCATAACTATTCCAATTTGGTTGAGGTATTGGGATTTTTCATATAATTTCAATAAAAAATTATTAGATGATATTAGGTGTCTTTAATTTTTGAGTAAATATAGTCTCTCTAGAATAAAAGTGATATCCTCCCCCAACTAGCTTCATAAAATTATACTTTGAAATAGTTGTGAGGGGAATCTAGGAGTAATAGGAGACCTGTGTCCTTGTGATTAGGGACTCCATCAAAAATATGTTCTAGAGAAGTTCACATTTTTCAGTATTCATACTAATAATGAAGTGGAATGGGAAGTTTTGATTTCAAGATGAGGGGTACTAGTCTCATTAGAAAAATCTTGTTGGCATATGGATTCTAGTGTTGTCATTGATGGCAACTGAAGTCATTGATCTGGTTTGCACTGCAGTATCTGACTATACCAAAAGATAGGATGAAGAACAGGATATCCAGCTGAAGATTAAATCTGTTAAGTAGTTTGCATCACATCTTATTAGTTTTGGTCATGGAACTCAGGGAAGGTCGTTGGGTATCTAAAATATGTTATTCTCAAGTTTTGTGCTGACACATCAAGTTGTGTACGAGTTAAGAGATCTAGTTGTTCAATTTTTTGTTCATCAATATATGAAGGCCAACTAAGTGAATATTGGGTGTTGCAGATGTTTAAGGTGGAAATAATTAAAGTATTCTTGTGTTGGAAATTTTTTTTTGGGTCCTAATTATGCTATGGTTGACCTTGATGGATGTACATTAAATATTGTTCATAATATAAGCCGACAGTTGGAAGATATTTTCTATTTTATTGAAGCCGACATATAGCAACTAAATTCTTGGTAGCAAATATATATGTGAGATTGGTTAATTCATTTTGGTATGTATGTGTAAGAGTTTGATATGTATTGATGTATGTGTGAATATTAGGAGAGTAGTTGAGCAATTATTATTTGTGCAGAAGAGGATTTTGTGAAGTGAACTAAGGAAAAATAGAGCGAAGTGCAAAATTGGACTGTAGGTCCAGAATTTGATATATGAGCCTAACCGGAACTGTAATCAGGCATTTGTAGATGCTATCTTCTCAATTCAACCCTTTATTGTATTCCAAATCTTTTGTAAGGCAGTGAGCCTTCCTAATTTTGAGCAATGAGCTCTAGGTAGTGTGTTTGAATGCAAGTGCATTCTCTTTTGTTAAACACTTATATTTTGAGTACTCAAAATTGTGGATTGACCTCCACTATGTTTTTTCCCTTAACCGGGTTTCCACGTAAAAATACTTGTGCTATGGTGTTGTGGCTTGTTGTTTTGTGTTCATGCATATTTCACTTGATTGAATGATTTAAGTTAGTAAAGATAATAGATTAATAAAGTTAAAATTGCACAACACTGATTCACCCCCCCTCTCAGTGTTGCTTGAGTCCAACAATTGGTATTAGAGCTAAGTTCCTCAGAAGAAGTTTGGAAGCTTGAGGTGGATCTTGGAATGTAATGGACTCTGGTAGTCTTCAACAACATCTTTTGGTGGCACTTGATGATCTTGATCACTCTAAAGCAAAAGTTTGGGAATTGAGAGCAAATCTTAAGGATGCAGAGAAATTCATTCAGAAGTTGAAGGATTAGATTATTAAGTCTAGGGAAAAGAGAAAGGATCTTTGTGATCAGATTAAGTAGAAAGAAAGCAAAAGCATGGATGATATTCACCTGAATTAGACCTTGAAGGAGATAACTGAAGAATGTGAAAAGCTTGCTAAAGACAATGCTATCCTAAAACATGAGATGGAATCTATGGCAATAAAAATGACTAAGGAGATTGAAGAAAGAAAGAAGAATGGAGAAAATTTTTCCCAATCCCTAAAAGAGAGATCTAATGAATGTAGCATAATTAATGGAGAATTCATTCAGCTAGAAATGGAATTGCAACAATCTAGAAGCAATGAAGAACTTAAAAAATAGATTATTATTCTTAGAGATGAACTTACCACTACAAATGAATACAAGGAGAAATTCAAGATTAGCTCTGTGAAACTTGATGAGCTAACTCAAGGACAGAAGAGTGCAAATGATAAGAGAGGTCTTGGTTATGAGAAAGGAGAAAGTTCTGGATCTGGACAAAATAATTTTAAGCTAGGACATCTAATGAACAAAGAAAAAAGGCTTCCAATAAGACAACCTAATGCTCAAAAGTTTAATGGATATTGTTTTGCTTGCAACAAATTTGGTCATATGGCTGCTCAATGTAGAAGTAAAATGAAATCTAGTGAATCATCATTTCCGGTTAGTGTTTTAATTGTAATAAGTTTGGTCACAAGTCAATTGAATGTAGAAATGTGTCAAACAACTCTGTTAATAGGAGTGTTAGATTTTATACCCGTGGAAGATCAAGCATATTGCTAATCAATGTAGATCTAGAAGAAATCAATGGAGTAACTTGTTTGAACAAGGAAATCTTGTATGTTTCAATTGCAACAAATATGGTCACATTGCAAGATTTTGTAGAAACCAGATTATGGATAGAAGAGGTCTAGTACACAAAGATAGAAATGTGTAGAAAGATGGTAAAGGAAAAGTATATGTGGATGAAATTAGAGATCAGATGAAGAAGAAATGGGTGAAGAAGAATTCCTCTGATGAACTAGCACAAAAACCTGATTCTAGTAATTCCTCTAGGAATTAGTTTTAGGCCTTTGGCCTAGGGGGAGTTGTCAAGAAAATATTTCAAACCCCCTACCAGTAATTAACACTGGGATGTGGATGAGTGTAGTGGTTGCACTGATGATTTACAGATGTTGTTGGAATAATTGGAAAGGGTGTTGTACAAAGTTGAAGATCTGCGAAAGAGTTATCTCTTACAAATTGAGAAAGTAGGGTATCTGAATGTGTTAGGGAAAAATCTTTTATTACAATAAAATTTAGGTGTGCAAGTTTTTAAAAGGAAGTTGAAACCCTCATTTGCCACTTTGTCGAAGAAAAGAAGAAAGAAAGCGCTCTACACCAGAATTTTGAAAGCAAGAATTCAATGACAAAAATCTTTAATCCATCAGGTATTTCAATTGTATTGAGAAATTTGGTGTGTGGTTGAATAATTTCTTTGGTATTTCTAAGTCATGTGTACAGAAAGGTAAAATGGAACAATTCAAAGGAATGGTAAAACCAGATGAATATAACAATGAAAAGATTAGAGCCGAAAGAAACTTGTTGTTGAACGATGAATTGAAATGGTTGAAAGAAGCGAAACACAAAAGCTTAGATAGTTGGAGTGAATTTTCTTATTTCGGAAGCACAAAAATCATTGAGTTTGTTCTTAACCGATTGAATGATGAAAATTTATCTCTGGATAAACCCTATCACATCTTGAAAGAATTAATTGCAGCGGTAACTAGGTTATGCAAAGTTGGGGAGGTGTCGAGGAAGTAGTCAATTCAGAATAAAGAAGTTGAAACCCTAACTAGAGTAACTGGAGATCAAAGGGCACAAATAATATCTACAATCACAGATCCAATGACAAGGTACATTGCACATGGAATATCTTACAAAATATTTTTTAGAAACAGAGAAGGTGCTACTTTCGTAGGTGTAGTCTACATATCACACAAAATGATAATGGAAGATCAAGATTTTGATCTTTGCCGACTATTGAAAGATCAATTAATGGAGAATGTGCTACTGACGAAGGGAACATGTTACCCTTTCAGGTTCGATACCTTGGTTACATGCCTTGTAATGTATTTTTTGAATTGCTTACCCCTGAATGGCAGTGTAATGTGGGAAGAGAGTGAACCGGTATGCAAGAAGATATACATATACTCTAAAAATTTATCAAACTGTGATCAAGTATATGAAAGTTTCTTTAAGGATTTGTTGAAGAAGTTTGAATCAACTAGTGTTTCAATTTTGGTAAGAGAACTTGAAGTTGGTTCATCCTTTAGTGAAATGGAGAGAAAGAAGAGAAGAGCAAAATAAACTGATATCAGTACTCCACCAACATGTAAAACTTTAAAATTTGAAGGGAAAGGAAAATAACAAGTGGTTGTGGACATACCAGATAAGGAATCTGACAAGGAAACTGAAGACATCCTTGGAAAATAATTGGAAACAGATGAATCGGAACAAGGAAAGGCAATGACAGAAGGAAGTGAAGGAGAAGGTGATCTAACCAAGGAAGAGTTATTGCAACTTATCCATGAGGAAGATGGAATGTAGAAAATTGTGAACATGTGGTATGTCAAACCTTCATACGAGTAGGACATGATCTTGAGTGTTCTAAGTACTCATTTTGTGCACAACCATATCATACTAGAGAGTTTGTAGAATAAGTTTCCTGAAGAGATGATTGAATGTATCAAGGAAATCATGAACTCTGAGTCTCAGAATAAGGAAGAAGAAGAAGTGATTCTACATTTGAAGCAATATAGATTGTCACTTACCAAGCTGAAAAAAAACATGAATGAACTAAGGCAATGTGTAAGCTCAAAAAATAACATTTTTAACTATTGTCTTCAATGGCCCCATGCAATCAACAAGTACAAGGAAAAGTTGGAACAAATTGAATCTGAGTTGAACAATATTGGTCAAAACTTTAATATGTCTTAGGATCAAGATGGTGTGATTAGGAAAAGGATTCAAGAATTGCAGAAAAAGCATACAAATGTTTAGAATACCAGGAACAAAATTGTGGACACTTTTTGGAAAGTGAAGGACATAACAAAATGCAAGCTGGAACAATTGATTGAAATAATGAAGGGAGAAGTATTGGAAGATTCCTTCACCATTCCAAAATCCCTCATCAAGATTATCAACTAGACATCTGAAAAAAATAGCATGATTATAATCACCAGGATTGCAGTGGAACCATGGAAGAAATTCCTTCCGGAGATGAAGGAAAAGCACAAATAATCTTCAATTAGCAAGTGCAATTCTTCAAGTTTTTGAATCAAAATTTGCACAAGTTTTTGGTTATATCTTCATAAGGAGAGATTGTTGACATAAGGGGAAAATATTTTATTACCTTTGTCATTGATGTCAAAGGGGGAAAGAGTGCAGTGAAAAATGCCTTATCAACCTTAGGGGGAGTTTTGTTGAGTTTTTGTTGAGTATTGTCAACTTTGGTGTTTTGTAGTTTTGAAGGCTCTGACACTTAGTATTTTTCACTAAGTGTTGCCATCAATGAGAAAGGGGGAGATTTTTGGCATATGGCTTCTAGTGTTGTCATTGATGGTAACTAAAGTCATTGATCTGGTTCGCACTACAGTATCTAACTATACCAGAAGATAGGATGAAAAATAGGGTATATGGCTGAAGATTAAATCTGTTAAGTAGTTTGCATCACCAGCTTATCAGTTTTGATTGTGGATCTCAAGGAAGGTCATTGGGTATCTGAAATATGTTATTCTCAAGTTTTTTGTTGACGCATCAAGTTGTGTATGAGTTAGGAGATCTGGTTGTTCAATTTTGTGTTCATCAATATATGAAGGTTGACTAAGTGAATATTGAGTGTTGCAAATGTTTAAGGAAGAAATGATTAAAGTATTCTTGTGTTGGAAATTTTTTTTTGGGTCCTAATTATGCTATGACCAACCTTGATGGATGCGCATTAAATATTGTTCATAATTTAAGCCAATAGTTGGAAGATATTTTTTATTTTATTGAAGCCAACATATAGCGACTGAATTCTTGGTAGCGGATATATATGTGAGATCAGTTAATTCATTTTGGTATGTATGTGTAAGAGTTCGATATGTATTGATGTATGTTCGAATATCAGGAAAATAGTTGAGTGATTATTATTTATGCAAAAGAGGATTTTGTGAAGCAAACTAAGGCAGAATAGAGCGAAGTAAAAAATTAGACTATAGGTCCTGTAGTGTCCCTCATGATACTATTCTCTTTTGATACTATGTGGATACTGTTTATGTTCAATGCATGCTCGATATTATATTGGTGATTGTTTTTCCTGTTTGGATTATGTGTTTTGCTTGGATACACATGATAGTGTTTTATGATGTTGATAATATAATGATGCATGGTACCGTCTTTCTTGATTATACTATATTGTGTGACTATGTAAATTGTTTAATACTCATTGCATGCTATGTATGATGTTGTGCTGAAGTTTGAGGTTTGGGTGAGGGGGACGGTGTTGCATCGCTCATACATGAGCGCCCTGCCACACCACAATTCTCTCTCACGATGTGTTTGACATTAGATATATATATGTTGTTCCAACACTTGTTTTATGCAAGACTACAGGTACAGAGCACCGACTCCACCCGCATCGTCGGGTCTGAGCGTGCCAAACATACCCAATGGTTATGACGTGGTTTAAGGATTTGACAAGGAATGGTCCCCGTTTGTGTTTGTCGTTCATCAGTATTCCTTTCTGTTATGGTATTGTTCCATTTTATGTCATTTGATTCTAGTCATAAAATTTCATGTGTTTATCGTTTTATTTAGTTGTGGGAGAAACACCAAGATTTAATAAAATATTAAATTAGTTGCAAATTTTAATGTTTAATAAAACACTATTTAAAATTGATCTTAATTACAATTGTGTAAATGTCCAATAGCTATTAAATAATATTGTTGTTTAATTAAATAATATTATTTATGTAATTTTTAAAAGTAATATTATTTAGTTAATTATAGTTAAGGAATTATACAAAAATAAATAGTTTGTCAATATTACATTCTGTAAAGTTTAAAGGAAAATAAAACATATATTTATATGCACGATTTATTTATTTTTTTAAAAAGAATGCTCAAATGCATTGCATGGTAAGTTTAAGTTAAATTAATTTAATTCAGTAGTGGGTAAAATTTTAAAACTAAGGATGAAATTCTTTTTCACCTGTCATGATATATAACCAAAGGTAAAGAAAAAATCAATATAGGCCATTGAAAATTATTATATTTTAAAGCCTTAGTGGCGGTAGGTTTATTTTTCTTTTCAAACTGAGGAATTTCCTCTAGGTGGAAAAAAGGGAGAAAGACAAAGTGATGGGTGGTGAGAATGAAAATTTGGGAATTAACCACCTGTCTCGCTTCATTTCCAGCACTATTAAGTTTTATTAATAGAATTTGAGGAAGGACGGTAAAAACAAGAAAATTTTGCTCTGGTAAAGAAAAAGATACGGAAGAAAGCAAGAAGGAAGGAATTACTGGAAAAGGGTGAAAATAAGTTACAGAGAAAGAAGCTTCAGTCACGAATTGCCAAATCCAGGTTAGTGAATTTGAGTTTCTTTTTCTTTAATCGTTGAATTCCAGATTTTAAACTCCAGTCAATAAAAGTTTAACTTCTTAATGCAATTATTTACCTTGCCTAGATTTCAGGGGGGTTTTCTTTGTTCACTGTAAGAGAAATTGTTACTTTTGACTTGGTTGTGACTTGGCTGCATTTGATGAATTTATCCCCGTATTTCTCCTATCTTTGTACAATATTTAAATATAAATGGTCTTGTTTAGGTTAAAGATTCATGGAGATTACTCCAAGGTAAATAGATAATCTCTCTTATTTCACCGTCAACTAGTTTCAGCTGTAACACTTAATCAAATAGGAAGTTAGTTTAAATAACCTCCTTGATTTATTGACAATCCATCGCAGTAGCAGCACTTGAGAATAAAATATGGTCAATGTATATCCTTTCAGACATTTCTATTCTTTTTTTTTTAATCTTGCAAGTTAATTTAAAGAAACACCAGAAGGGTGAAGGAGATTTCTTTCTTTTACGCTTCAGGCACCATTTTAATTTAGATTTTTTTTTATGGCTGCAAACCCATTATTACTTTTACCAGCAACTTTCCTCAGTTGCAACTTTTAAACTTGAAGTGCATAGAAAAATTAAATAACCTTCCTATACTCTTGGCAATTTTCTTTTCATGGCTGTTGCATTTAGATAAATCATTTATTTTTTATTACTAAAATTCTAAAATTTGATTAGATATACTGATATAAAATGATACATATAGTTATTATCAAAAATATTCTCTATTAAATATCTTATTTATTTATTTATTATACAACAAATGATTTGAAAACTTTAACTAATTTTAGTTTATTTTCCTAGGCATTATTTTATTACGAAATCTAGAAGATATTAGCCGAGAAGAGGCATTTTAAAATTTACCTAACCCAGTAAAAAGAGTTGTTTTGAATTAAAGAAGTATAATACAATTAAACTTCTTAACGAGTAATTGGCAACACAAAGTCATACAATAGTCCTAGTGGTTACTTATATTTTAATTGGTTAATATTACATCAGTTGGAAAATGAGATACAATTTTTATTGCCAGCAAAGCGTAAGTGTAGATTTAGATGTGATTAGGTCTCATAAAAAAAAATTATATTAGGGTGATCAGCCAAGTTTGTTAATTTAGGAATGTTCTTAATACAAAATCTTAATTGGAAGGTTTATATTTAGAATAGGTTCATTTATCACTTTGATGTTTTATTCAAATTCAAATTACCAATTATTATTATTGCTAACATTTCAAATTTAACCTTGGTAAAACGGATACTGAGTAAGAAGATATGAAGGAAAATAGATAAGTAAATAATTTTATGAGATTTTAAAGATATATACATCTATTTTATATGAGTTAGTTATATATATATATTATATGAGTTAGTCATGTGATTATTTTTTAAAAATTTATGGATTTATGGAAAAACAATTTAATGTATCATATTTCATAGATTAAAACTTACTTACGTTATTACAAATAAATGTTTTAGTTAAATAAGGAAATAACCTAGGTGATTAAATGGAGTGTCTTGTAAATAAATGGTAAAAGTGAGTCTCGGGAATTATGTACAAGTACATTTAATTTAGTTTTTCTTTTAATTACGCCGAAAGGCGTTATACAGTGAAAGCATTCAAGGAATATTCTTCGTAAAGTTTTTGAAGCTACATTTAAATTGACATCCTTTTGACTGTCATGAGTGATGGTGGTTATAATTCTTGGGTGGTTATTTTCTTTGGTTGTAAAATCAGCAGTTGATATTCTAAAATACACAATGTGAACTGTTTTTATTTCTTGACTGAACATTAATAGTTCCGCAGCTTCTTGTTTTCTCGTGAGAAAAATATTTCTTTGTTTTTTTTTTGTTCGTACAGTCAACAGATCCTCTAAAATATAGAATAACTATTAAAGTTCAAAAAATTTCTGAGTAGCTAAAGCATCTGGGAGTGTATGTGTATAGGCAAAGCAGTTTCCTCTTCATGGATGAAAATCATGGCCGACTCTAATCTAGCAACTCAATTAGGTCTCTCTTCCGACAATGGTGAAGAGAGTTATAAAGCAAAGAATCTGATTTGGTAGCAATGTTTTGGTTTAGCCATTCCTGTGCTTGCAAGATTACAAAAGAGGCAACCAGATCTGGAAGGGTTGTTGTATCCACTATTAAGGTACTGAAAGTGAATGATAAAGAGACCTGCGAAAACTTCTCAAATTAAGTAAGAAAATCATTGCACAAAATCAGAAAAGTCTTTTGTGATTAAGGATTTTTTCTAGGAGGTTATCTTTTAAGTTAGATTTAAACAAAATTTTGTAGAAATTAATATGTTGTTTTATTAAGTCAGAAATTTTGTAGAAACTAATATGTTGATTTATTAGGCTAGCTGGGTCTGTCGTTACTGCTCAGGTGACAATTTTCTATATCGGAATTCGTTGGATGCCAGAAAATCAAACGCGTTGTTGTTAGGTTTTCCATTTTCGCGTAATTGTTTTAGTAGGATTTCTTTGGTTTTTTTCGGTTTTTCTTTTAGGCTTTCTTTATTTGAAAAAGTTATGATTCATATTCTTGGGAGCTCACGAAGGAGGGGGCTCAGGCAGATCATTCTCTAGTGGAGGGTTGGCATTCAGTTCAATGGGCTCAGGTGAAGCGTTCTTTGGCAGAAATTCAGCATTCAATTTAGCGGGCTCGGGCAGAGCTTTCTCAATCTTCATAAAATTTTATGAAGGAAAAATATTTTCTAATGGGAGGAAGGAGAAATACACTCTCATTTGTAGTGAACGATTATCTGGCTTTTGAATTTGTATACCAAGGAGGGCAGACTGATATTGTTAATGTATATTTTGTACAGGTAAGACGATTGTAGAATTACAGGTGATTGTTTTCATGAGTTTGTTGTTAATACAAAACCTTATTTTGTAGGTGGGTGGTTTTGAGTGGAATTACTTGACACACAATCATGGAGCAGTGTGGAACATAAGCAAACCCCCAACTAGAGCTCTTCAGTTCAGATTTTAGTAACTTCAAGATATGATGGATATATTCTGTGGGCGAAAAAAGTTGTGCTCCCACCACACTGGAAAGCAGGTGTACAATAGTTATATGACATTGGGCTTCAGATCAACCAAACTGCTCTGGACGGTTGTACTAATTCATGTGATCTGAATCCATTGCTTCAAAACTAGACACCAGCAAAACTGAGGAATCAAAGCATCATCATCGGGGCAAGATTTGAGGTTTTTTTCGAAGGGTGAAATTGATAATTTACGTTAATGTTTGCGGATGGATTTATTCTTAGAATCTCTCATTATGATTGGAGTCTGAGGGTTTTTCTAGCTTTGAAGGGGAAATGGGGCAGAATCATAGGGAGGCCAGTATGTCTGAATTCCATGTTGATGGCAGTCTTGTGGATAGAAAAATCATTGAACGCCTCTTAGAAATATATGTATATAGGTGGTGCTAAATTAGTTAATCTCACCATCACCCTTTCCCTCATTCAATCTTTGCATTCTCTAGCATTGTCGCGTTGTAGTGGGTTTGATAGTCTGCCTGAAACCATTAGCAACCTGGTTGCTTTAGAAAAGTTGAGTTTTAATTTTTGTAAGAGTTTGTTGAGTTTTGTAGATAGTTTTGGGAATTTATCTTCTTTAAATGAATTGGATTTAAGTAACTATTTTAGTTTGGTGAGCCTTCCAAATATTTTTGTGAGTTTATAATCTAGACATTATTTTAACAAATAATGTATAAAACTATACCATTAAAATAATCTGCACATTATTTTAACAAATAATGTATAAAACTATTCCATTAAAAAATTATGAAAATTCTGGAAAGAAGCCTAAACAAGCCTACAACAGACGTCATCTTCCGAATCGGAGGGCTCAGGTGGGCTTATCTGAATGTGGCAGACACGTGTACATACGTTTGTTTGATATTCTCCCCTACACCTGCATTCGACAGCGAAGAGCAGCCCTCGCCAGCCAAGATTGTTCCTCACCATACGATGCTTTTTAAATAAATTATATAAATGACTTTTCTATTCCAATTTGATATTAAAAAAATAGTAATTCATGCCTACTTTACCAATGCTTCCATTCATTACTCATTTCAGAAATCGGCCACATGTCCTGGTGCTTCTTTTTTCTTTTATTTTAATTATTTCCAGTTTTGGAAGGTTTTAGTTGTCAAATATGGTATATATTTATCATGAGACTCAGTACCTTAGCAATAATATTTGATGGTTACATGATTTGAGTTTCAAACTTACAATCAATTTTAAAAATATTTTACATAATACAAGTATAAATGGTTAACTTCCTTTTTATTTTCATGTAATAAATTTAATTTAAATTTTCTAAATATAATATATAATTTGAGTTCAACGAAATTAATAGCTTTTAATAATAAGTGCATGGGTATGGTATATTAAAATATATAAAATATTAAATAACTTAAACAAAATGTATTCCTTTGATTTAAAAAGCAACCAATCATGTGATGCCACATCAGCGCTCAACTACCCATGATGTGAATGCACAAGTATTGGTAGCACTTTTTTTTGGGCCTTTTTTGGACACCTTGACAAAAAGCATGTTGATGTGGCATCATATTTGATGATGTGACCATGAAACGAAAGTTATAAGTAGGGGACTTGCCAAGTAAGTTGTAAAAAATTTGGAGTGATTTGAAATTTCCATATAGGATTTTGAGAGGCACAAAGTTAGGGTGCACAGCTACTGGGTCCTCTCCCCTAACATGATAATTATGAAAATAAAATTACCTTTTATGAAAGTCTTGTGAATATTTAGCATCTACATCCAACCTATGTGAAAATGAGTTTCTTTATATTTATTTAGTTTCTTTATTTTGTAGTTTGTAGAAACAAGTAACTTGTAGTTACTTAGTGTTTTGTTTCTTAAATCCCTAACTTAGATTAAGAATTTTATTGAATATGCATCTTTCTTATGATTATTGAATTTCATGATTTAGAAAGTGAATATGATTAAATGTAAGGTAAAAAAATAATATACATGTCATATTAAATAACAATATAAATAGGGTTAAGGTTCAAATAGGGTTAGGATTAGGGTTCTAGATTAAATCTTGGGGTTAGGTTTAGAATTAGGGCTAGTGTTAGGGTTAGGGTTAAATTAGGGTTTAGTTGGGGGTACAATGCAATTAGAGTTAGCTTTAGGCTTCAATCAGGGTTGGAAATCAAATAAAAATAGGATTATGGTTCAATAAGGGTTCAATTAGGGTGAGGGTTATGGTTCAATAAGGGTTCACTTATGAGTCATTTAGGGTTAGATTTTATTTAGGGTTAGTTAAAGTTAGGGTTTAGTTAGGATTAGGGTTATGGTTCAATTAGAGGCTTAGGGTTTACTTAAGGTTGGAATAGTTAGGATTAGGGTTATGGTTCAATTAGAGGCTTAGGGTTTACTTAAGCTTCAATAGGTGTTAGTGTTAGGATTATGGTTCAATTAGGGTTAAGATTTAATTAAGATTAGGTTTACAGTTATGGTTAAGGTTAAGGTTAAATTTCTAGGATAAAGCTTGGGGTTAGGGTCAACATTAGGATTAGGATTAGGGTTAGATAAGGGTTACAATTAAATTAGGGTTTATTTAAGGTCCAATAAGGGTTAGGGATCAATCAAGGTTAGGTAAGATACAAATAAGATTATAGTTAATTTTAGGTTAGGGTTCTAGATTAAGTTTTGGGATAGGGTTAGAATTAGGGGTAGTGTTAAGGTTAGGGTTCAACTAGGGTTTAGTTAGGGGTATAATGCAATTAGGGTTAGCTTTAAGGTTCAATTAGGGTAATGATTTTTTTTTAATTATTTAGAATAAATTTAGTAGACATATGGTTCTCGTTAGTAAGTTTTGTAATGAATATGAAGAGATTTTTAAACTATCTTTTTAAATAAAATATATAATATTCTTATGAAGTGATAAATTGTACATAGGTTAAATGATATCAAATGAATAATTATATAAAAAAATGAATTAAAATAGTTAAATTATTATTTGAGGAGTTTAAAAAATTAAATGTAAAAGAGTAAGAGTGTTTAGTTTTTAAGGATTAATGTTGAAGAATAAGTCTAATTAAGGTTATAGTTGGAGTTTAATTAAGGTTACTATTCACTTAGGGTTAGGGTTCAATTAGTATTCAATTTTGGTTATTGATCAATTAGAGTTACAAATCAATAAGGGTGTAATTAAGGTTAGGGTTAAGGTTAGTCTTAAATTAGGGCTAGGATTGGAGCTAGGGTTCAATTAAGGTAAGGATTATTGTTTATTTTAGGGTTAGGGTTCAATTAGAGTTCTCTAGGGTTTTGATACAATTAGGGTTAGGTTTCAACTATACCTAGGGTTACGATTACAATTCAATTAGCGTTAGAGTTAGGGTTATAATACGAGTTCAATCAAGTTAGGGTCAGGGTTTAATTCATGTTAGAGTTAGGGTTGCAATAAGAGCTCAATCAGGTTAGAGTAATGGTTTAATTAGGATGACAATTTCATTAGGGGTAGGGTTAAGGATATGGTTCAATAAGAGGCTTAGGGTTTACTTAGGCTTCAATAGGTGTTAGTGTTAGGATTATGGTTCAATTAGGTTTAAGATTTAATTAAGATTAGGTTTACGATTATGGTTAAGGTTAAGGTTAAATTTCTAGGATAAAGCTTGAGGTTAGGGTCAACATTAGGATTAGGATTAGGATTAGGGTTAGGTAAGGGTTACAATTAAATTAGGGTTTATTTAAGGTCCAATAAGGGTTAGGGATCAATCAAGGTTAGGTAAGATACAAATAAGATTAGAGTTAATTTTAGTTTAGGGTTCTAGATTAAATTTTGGGATAGGGTTAGAATTAGGGGTAGTGTTAAGGTTAGGGTTCAACTAGGGTTTAGTTAGGGGTATAATGCAATTAGGGTTAGCTTTAGGGTTCAATTAGGGTAATGGATTTTTTTTTAATTATTTAGAATAAATTTAGTAGACATATGGTTCTCGTTAGTAATTTTTGTAATGAATATGAAGAGATTTTTAACTATCTTTTTAAATAAAATATAAAATATTCTTATGAAGTATTAAATTGTGATATAGGTTAAATGATATCAAATGAACAATTATAAAAAAAAAGAATTAAAATAGTTAAATTATTATTTGAGGAGTTTAAAAAATTAAATGTAAAAGAGTAAGAGTGTTTAGTTTTTTAGGATTAATGTTGAAGAATAAGTTTAATTAAGGTTATGGTTGGATTTTAATTAAGGTTACTACTCACTTAGGGTTAGGGTTCAATTAGTATTCAATTTGGGTTAGGGATACATTAGAGTTACAATTTAATAAGGGTGTAATTAAGGCTAGGGTTAAGGTTAGTCTTAAATTAGGGCTAGGATTGGAGTTAGGGTTCAATTAAGGTAAGGGTTATTGTTTATTTTAGGGTTAGGGTTCAATTAGAGTTCTCTAGGGTTTTGATACAATTTGGGTTAGGTTTCAACTATACCTAGGGTTACTATTATAGTTCAATTAGTGTTAGAGTTAGGGTTATAATACGAGTTCAATCAGGTTAGGGGCAGGTTTCAATTCATGTTAGAGTTAGGGTTGCAATAAGAGTTCAATCAGATTAGAGTTATGGTTTAATTAGGATGAAAATTTCATTAGGGGTAGGGTTAAGGATATGGCTCAATTAGGGTTAGGGTTTAAGTAGGGTTGTAAGATAAACCTTCAAGTTAGTGTTAGGGATATAGTTAGGTTGCACTAAGGGTTAGGTTAGGGTTAAGGCTCAGTTAGGGTTATCATTAAAATTTGGTTAGCCATTAAAGGCTAAGGCCCACTAGATTACACATGACAAGGCCCAAGCTAGGCTAGGGTTCATTCACCAACTTCACCAAGGTTCATTCACTGCAAGGGCTTCACTAGGTTAGGGCTAAAATTTCTTCTTGCTGGGAGCATAGGGTTCACCTCAAGATAAGGGACTATTACTCAGTTTTAGTGCTAGGGGTTCAACTATAGCCATCTAGACATGATACAAATTAGGCTAGTCCTCACCAAGCCAGAACAATTTAGATTAGGTCTCAATTAGCATTCAATTAGGGTTAAGATTCACTACAACCATGATTAGATTAGTGTTCAATTATGCTGAGTTAATGCTAGAATAAGAGTCTAATTAGGTTTAATTGATTAAAAATAATACATCTTGAGAAAGATATCTTCTACATTTTACATATATTTTAAAAAACGTAGGTATGCCAGTTTTATATTAACTAAAAATGTGCTAGAAGCTAGAAAAATATTACCAAGAAAAATTCATATAAATAAAAAATCAATAAATATTTTTAATAAATATATATTAAAATCAAGTTTTCTTTTAAAAAATAAACTACATATATTTAATTATAATTATAATTTATATTAACTAAAAAATAAAGAAGATATAAAAATATTATTAAATTTTTGAAAAATAACAGTTAAAAAAAAAAAAAAATTCATATAAATTAAAAAAAGTCAATAGATATTTTATAATAAAAATATATTAAAATAAAGTTTTCTTGAAAAAAATAAACTATATATATTTAATTTAGTTATAATTTATGTTAACTAAAATATAAAGAAATTATAAAACTTTTATTAATTTTTTTGAAAAAAACCATTTTAAAATATAATAAAATTAATATATATAAAAAAATCAATAAATATTTTACAATAAAAATATATGAGAATCAAGTTTTAAAAAAATATATTATCTAAAATGGCAGGCAGGAGGGATGAATTAAAGTAAAATTCAACTCAATAAAATTCACCTGCCCTAAATTTATTTTCGCACGGTACAGACAAACATGGGTTTGACAAAAACGAAAATTTGTAAGCAACAATGAACGGACTGTGAGTCTGACAAATACGGACAGGGGTGCATTTTGTGCAGGTATAGGTACAGTAGTGGCTTACACGGGTGCAGCCATCGGATGCCCATGATGCCTATCGGTGCAAATTGTCACCCCCATAGACATTGCCCAGTTTTACAGCTGTATTATATTCGATTGTTCTTTATGACTGACCGTATTGCTATCTAATCTACATTCCAAAAATTTGGCAGATTCTGGACGAAAATGGAGAAAAGACGAACGAAATAAACGAACCGGTATGATTAAACTGATCATCTTGCAAGGGCTCTTAGAAAGATTATACTGTTGATTAAAACGGCGGTAGAGTATAGTGTACAATATTCAATAATGGGAAAACGAGAAAGATTAAAAAATTGACGGATAATATTCAACGGGTGAGATTGATATAACTGTATTGTCATGTTTCTACTCGCTTATTGACCGTTGGTAGTAAAAAAGAGGTCAGGTATTTTCAAATATGATACGCCTTCGGCGTAATAAGCCTATAGACTTAAAGGATATTGTTCATAGTGGATTATATGCAGTTTTATGATATTATAATTATTATTTTCTTTTTATAAATTAAAATAAATAATTATAATTTTTATATATATTGTTTTTATTATTTTAGTTTTGTATATATCATAATTTTTTTTAAATCATTTTTTTTTTATTGTATTATAAGATTGTCATTTTTTAATTCATGTTTACAAAAGAAAAATAAAGTACATCTAGATGTATCAATTGTTGAAATAGTTATTGCATGCGAAACAAAAACTATACATTTCAAATTTTAAATTAAGCAAAAATTAAAACAATAAATATTTATTATATAAATTTAAATATAACTTATTAAGAAAATTTACAATCTTTGAATTTAATATTTTTAAGTTGGCTTTAGATTGTTTCAATTGTACTTCACTATTTGCAAAAAATCATAATATATTATACCACCATTGAATTCATCTTGTTTTAACAATATGTTTGCAATTAACAAATAATGCCTGCCCTTTTAAAAAAATTATTATACCAAAAGGAATCACTATTCTATGTTTGATTGTAAAGGTAATTGTCACAAAGATCTGAATGGTGTTGTTGGTTTAATAGGTTTATGGTTCAATAAACTCAACTTACTATTAAATATTAATTTCTTTTATAGTAGAGATTCATGGGATTTACAAATGCATTTTCTCTCTGTTTCATTGATCTTAGGAATTATGTTTGGGAGAGCAAGGTCAAAACCCTACTTGTTTTAAGAATCATACTATCATGTAACCTTTTGTGGCTTGCTCAATAGTTAGAGCGTGTTTAAAAAATCTAAAACATTCCTAATTTATTGATTGGGCCACATTTTATGAAAATATTTATATCTAATTCATGTATTTCTAAAAATATGATAAACATTTTCAAAACATATAAGTTGGGATAAAAGTTATAATTTAAACCAAAAATTGCCCATAACAAAAATAAATACTCTAAGATATTGGAGGTTGTTACTACCCGATGGTGAAAATAGGCTTCTTTATTGGTAATAATGCTTCTACGACTACTTGCAAGTGGATACATTAGAAAAAAATTATGTCAAAAAATTTAATACTCCACATGTTCTTGAAACTATTTTATTTGTAACAAATTAGAAGAATGCAAATCAAATAACATACAATCTTTACCTATCAAGGGACATTTCCCCTACATAGGCCTTTTGGTGGTGATATGTGGGATTAAATTCACTTTTGGCTTAATCTCTTAGTGTACATAATCTTATTAAAATGATTGTGCATTATAAATTAGTGCATATTATTGTTGATTAAACCAATTCCAACAAGTATTTTGAGATAAAGGAGTTAGCCACATCCTCTATGTGAGTATTATAGATGAAATTGTTAATGCCTTTATCTAGTGTTTAGATTTGATATTACCCATGTAGTGGGAGTTTTGGGATGTCTGTGTTTATGAGGGAGGCATCTCACTTGTATTGGTTACACTTTAATATCTAGTATTAAGATGTTCCAAAGATGTTTGATCAAATGTTTTTATGTATTATTATCTTGTAGTTTTCTTTATGTAGGATGGTGTATATATAAACTTGATTATAGATTTTGGGTTTATATGTTGATGGCATAACGTTCTTTGTATGTTGGTTGGTATATATTGGTTTGAGATATGAATAGATTGGATTGTTGTGCCCTCAACACACACACCCCATTCAGAATGGGGACCCTCTTTTTTTTTGCCTTATCGGGTCATTTTGTCACCACCTCATTTTGTGTGCCCCCATTCTGATGTCCTAGATGGTTAGTGTACCTCCAAAATCTCATTTTGAGTTTACCATCTTTCATCCCCTCCATCTTGGTTAGGTCCTGGATCCTTGTGGACTCTCCTTGGTAGTTTCCTTCTGCTAGAGGCCTTGGGGCCTAGTGGGCACGCCTCGTCGGGTTTCCCTAACTGGGCTTCCTCCGGGCATTCACCATTCTAAACGGCGAAAGGCTTTCACCTTCCTGGGCCCCGAAACCTGGGTCCTCGTTCACCGCCCTATTTAACTTACGATGAAATTGCACTGCCCTTGACCATCTCGGGCTCGCCCCTCTAGACTTCCGTCCTTGGAACTCTGTTTCATCTTTGTCATTTCTGACAACCAACCTGTAGTGTCTCTCCGCCTTCCAGGCCCTGGGTTCCCCTTCACCGAAAATTTGTAAATGAACTTTGAGGCGGCTACAGGGTCGCATCTTTTCGGTCCCCGTGCCTCAAACCACCCATCGCCATCTAGGATTTGAACACACCAACCATCTTGTCATCCATATAGGCATCAAATGAGGGTATTAAATGCATATTGGGGTATAAATATATGGCACGACCTGTCATTTTCATTTGTCAGGTTTGCCAAAGGAGTTCAGAGTGCTTTCTAAGGAGTTTATTGCATTTGTCGCTTGCTGCCCTCGCATCTATGATCATCATTTGGTTGTCCTTAGTGGATTTTACATCTTTCCTCATCAGACTTCCGAGGTAGGTTTTATGTCTGCCCTCCCGTGAGGTTTTTGTAATTTTGCACTTGAAACAATGAACAAACATGGGTTAAAATGCTTCAACTAGATAAAACATGACACCCCCTAAAAAACCCATATGGCCAAAGTCTAGAAAAACCTCCAAGGAATGTCCTAAGATCAATCTGGAACTAGACCTCATCGCCATCGTTTGTCGCATAGGGAATTTGTACCCTCTAGGCCCACACCAGCTCATCATCTGACCCGACGGTAGGACCGCCTCTTGGGCCCGTGATCCTAGGCCTTCGTCAACCGATCGCTGAAGAGCTTAACAAACTTAACAAACCTAACACTTCAAATTTGGCCTCTGCCTAAGCTTTCTGGGCCCACTCCCGCGGAACTCGATCCTCAGGACATTGCATCACTTTTGTCATTTTGGATGGCAGGGAGAACCCATCCACCTGACCACTAGGGTTCACTTTTCCTTTTGTCGTTCTAACACTAACTCATTGGACTACAAAATCTGACAAATTTTTTTGATGAAAGATGGATAATTAGATGTATTGTCAGGTACTAGTGATATTTTTTATCCTAGAGGAAGCAAGTATATAGTATGTAAAGAAAATCAACAATTTTGGAGTTTTGTTTTCTCCCCTTCCGGATCTAGCTAATATTGTCTAATTATTTTTAAGAGATGAAGGGTTATAACACAACTTTATTCAACCTAGTAAATAGCTTGGTTAATGAAACTTGACAAAAGCAACAAAACAACTGCTACATTTGGCATTTCATGTTGAATGAAGAGTGGTGACAATAATCTACTTATAGTTTAATAAAACACTATTTTTATAAGAAGGCTTGACAATAGAAAGATAAGTGTTACTTATAGTTTAATAAAACACTATTATAGTTTTAACAACATATACTATTGTATGCTTGCATGGCTTCTTAGTTAATATATGGGGAGATAGAGATAGATGGGGAGAGA
>VDFB02288429.1:0-20088 GCA_007258455.2 Sequoia sempervirens | reverse complement strand
CCCCCAGCTGCCTGATGTCTTCTCTAAACTTAATTTTCTCACCAAGCCCACTCACCTCTCCAATATCCTTGACCACGGTATTGACCACAATGCCAAACATTTCATTTTATGCCATCCTCCAATATTACGCTATCCATTGTCTCATCTCATACATCAACCTTTTATGTCTATAAATTTGCTGTATTAGTTTTAAATTCATCATTTATCTATTTAGACTTTGCATTTGTCCTCTGGTGGGGGTGTAGTTCGATGCATTTATTTGCTCTTTTGCATGGTGGAAACAAATAATGTGTTATTCTGACTACAACTATACAAGGCCCTAGAAGATACATTCTTTCCTAGTTCCACCTAAAATTCAATGGGAAGTCTTCATAATCACGTTGCAGAGATCTTTTTTAAGTGATTCAGATTAGTAGACAGTGAAACTAAAGAAATGAAAAACACATTTTAATTTAGTGATAATTAACGTTTATGTACTTTTGGCTGCTAATCATCAAACTAATACTATATTTCTTATTCTCTTGAAATCTGCGCTTGTAATCATATATAGATGTACCTGAAGCCCCTTTCCTTCCCTTGAAACTTAATATTGAAAATTTAATGAATATTATTTAACAGTATCATTATTTGGGCTCTAGCTTTCCATATTCACCTTTGCTCCATGCTTAATATTGGTCAAGGATAAAACCATCAACATAACTTTATTAGATAAGTTGGAATTCAATATTTAGTTGTGCATAAGAGATGAGTATTAATAAACTCTATTGATTTGAGGGTTGAGTTGAAGCTTGAATCAATAGCATCATTTAAAAGATTAATTTTCTCTATCTTTTACCAAAGGAGATATGTATAGCTTCCAATTTATCTTTATTTTATTGATAATGCTTAATTATAAATATTTATTATTAACTAATAGTAGTAGGGTGTTCTATTGAGCCTTTGGGGAAAGCACTTGACCTTTTGTCACCCCGTGCTCAAGTAAACTTAGCATTCCCCCTTTTGTCTTTTATGGTTCTATTTGGACCAATCTTAAATAAATCATTGATGGATCAAATCGGTCTTAAGAACTAAGATAAATAAAAGAACTATTCATCAAGCTAAAACACTATCGAGATTAGTAACTTAAATACTTACAAATAGTGGTGAATACTAATTTCATTTAACAATAGGATTCATTAGTCTTGGTTATATGCATACATAGTAATAGAAGAACAAACCAACATGTTTTATAGTAAATTATGACTAAATGAAGTAGTACCCCATTTCCACTCTTCATACATATTCTTTCATGGAAATAAATAAAAGAAAACTAAACAAGGTAAGAAGAATACGTACCTCATCTATATAAGCATTTACTCTACTCTCTCGATTCCCTCAAGTTAAAGCTTGGTCTATATCCACATCTTCACGAGAACCCCCAACAGTGCCAAATGTATCAAAACCTTTATTTCATCCCTCTTAGGAGCTCTTAAGATTACTTTTCAAGGATCAAGGAATATTATATGCAAGACAATGACACATTAGAATTCTCCTGCATGCTTAGTCACAATTGTTAGTACAACATATAAAACATAGTTGAAGCAACATGAACTTACTCATATATCATTTATTTATATCTTTTGATAACATTACGAATCATGAATAAGTAGTAAGTCACATATAACTATTCTTATTTGTATAATGCACTATGTATGAAATCTATTCTTACTAGGTCTATTATCACCATGTAAGTAAAATAATACAAATTACACCATAAAATATATGAATGAGCTGTCATAAAGTACTTTGCAACCTCATAATTGAAATTATCTAGATGCATTTATAGGGAATTGACCAGGTGGCCTTACATATATATATATATATGTATATGTGTGTGTGTGTATGGGAAAGTATATAGTCCAAGATGTGCGATAAAATATATTGATAAAGTTGCATTGTCGAAAGAGCCATTGTGGTGTTGGTTTGATAGCAAACTATTGTGAAAATCGTTGCCCCCGCCTCTATTTTATAGCAGATTGGAGGGTTTTAAAACCGTTGTGCTTTGAATTCTGTGAGTTGTACATATATATATGTGTGTGTGTGTGTGTGTGTGTGTGTATAAAATATATATATTTATATATACATACATACATACATATATATATATATGTATATATATGTGTATATGTATATATGTATAATGTATATATGTATGTATATATGTTTTTCTAATAGTTCATTTACAATTTCACTATTCATCTATAATATTTAGTGCTAGATAATGTAGCTTAAATATAGAATTGACAAGCCAATTGTTACATAGATTGCTTGTGTTGTGTCAATATGTTTTATGATATTCTTTCCTCCAGACTTGCAAAGCAAATTGTTCAATATTGTAGTTTGCCTCTTCTATTCTCCATATTTTATAGTTCTATTTAATGTGGGTTTTTGATCATCTGTCATTTTCCTGTGATTCTTAAGTATTTTCCTAATACCCCTTTTACAATTTCCTTATTCATCTATAATATTCTTTTTTTGAGTATCCTATAACATGTTGTTCATTATTGTTAAAATGTATGATGTGCCTTCAAATCTATGGTGAAATATATGATAGCTAATCTCTAGAATGTTTATCTTCTATAATATTTTTCATTACAAGATCTTTGATCTTCATTTGAGGATCAACATACAATATTGAAGATTTAATTTTCAGTAAGGTCTACCATTGTAGCTTTTTAATGTCAATAAGGTATATTCTTTTATCACTTCTATAGCGGGTTTATTTGATGTATTTTTCTTGTTGTAAATGCAAAGGCTTAATGCTTAATTTATCTTAATTTCACATATAATTTGACCTCAAATCAAAAATTTAACAACCATTACCCTATCATAATGACAAATGGTCTAGATCAATCCTCTGTTTATTCATTTCTATGTCTTGGATTGATTGCAAGTGAGAATACATCCGAGTTGAGTATTTTCCCATATTTAAAAGTTCTATTTAATGTTGGTTTTTGATCATTTGTTATTTTCCTATGGTTCTTGAGTATTTTTCTAATAGTTCTTTTACAATTTACCTATTTGTCTATAGTATTTATGTAATGACCCTCCATTTGTGTTGTCCTTGATTTGCTTATCAACCCGCTATGAAGTCGAGTATTGATTGGTATGTTGTTTGGATTGTTTTTGTTTAATTGTTCCTTCTTGAGTCAAGTCCTGTTTTGTATTTGGGTTGATTATTATTTTTTAAGTTTTAATTTGCAAATGGAAGGCTTTAGTTAATGAAATAAAGGTATAATTAAATTAAAGAATAAAATCATAAATGATATGATAATTCAATAGGAGAAATTAAACTAGTAGATCAAGTATGTGAGAATTATAAAAAAATGAATTAAGAATTATAAGATTAAAGTAAAGAAAATAAATTAAAACATACGAGTGCAAGTTGAGTTTGAGTCAAAACTAAAATAGTAGTTAAATCAATGAAAATTAAAAAAAGGAGAAGATTCTCGGAAAAGGAGGGAACAAAAGCAGTGGAGTATTAATTGCATTTGAGTGGAAGTTATCTAGGAGAGGATAGGTAGGCACGTGGTGAGGGCATGCAAGAAGGTCGAAATTTTTTTGTAACCGTTCCACGGAAAAAAGGCGACAATTTTGGATCATGTGGGAGTTGAGGGACGGAGAGAAGTGAACGAATATTATGGGTTTTTATTGGAACCAAAGGGAAAAATGATTTTAAAAGAAGGCTGAAAAGAAAACTTTCATGGGGGATTTGGGAAAAAAAAGCTTCTCTTTTATTCTGGTTTTAAAGTTTGTAGACAAAGGTTTTCAAAAAGATCGACGCTTTGGGAGAATAAAGAACTAATGATTATTCTGATTCTTGCTACAATTTACATCAAATTTTAGAAGATAAATCAGGTTCCTCTGTGTTTATTTTCTCCTTCTTCTTTTGGAATAAATGCAAGTGCCTGTATGTATTTGAGTTTGGATAAAGCATTCAGTAAATACATTTTCTAGCATAGTTTTAGTGCTACCAGCATAGTGTTACGTATTTTGTTGTATAATCTTGTATTCTTTCAGGTTATAAAGATTGTAAATTTCCTGTAGCTTTCATGCTCATATAAAACTAGTCGTATTCCATACAATAAGTACCAGATGACCTTATATGTACCTTTCCTGAGAGCTGTAGTTATTATTTAAATCTATAGGATTTGGCCTATGAATCATACGAGTATTGGCACTTAATCTCATTTACTATCTGTTTCAACTTGAGTTTCTGACACATGTTTTTAGAGCTTATCATGTTTATGCATGTCGATGGGTGTGGAAATTTCAAATTACTCATCCCACCACTATTGCCCATATCTTCTCAGCCATTAAACTAAGTTGGCTGTAGGCCATACTGTTGGCAACCTGTTAGATCTATAGCAACCGAAAATAGATTGTTGTTGAGGCTTAAATAATCTCTTTGATTCTGTTGATAATCTGTCCCAGCTAAAAAACATGAGTATAGAAGGGTGCAGATGTTTGAATGACCTCCCTGATGAGTTTGGAACCTATCACAGCTGCAATATTGGAACATACGAAGGTGCAAATGCTTAAAATAAACTCCCTGTAACCATTAGTAACCCGTCACAACTGCAACACATGAATATAGAGGTCTGTAGAGGTTTATGAACTCATGCCTAATTTAATCATTTCATATTGCTACCATCAATTTTTAAAAGGAATTCTATCATTGGCTGTAGGGAATTGACTCTTACAACCAATTCAGGAGAATACAATATATGTAATCATACTTTTTATTCTTTCGGCTAATCTCTAGCTTGTTCCTCTTTATTAGTTGTTCCCTGAATATAGTTTACACCTTATGTGATTAGTGACTTTTATCAGATAGTGGGTGCAGTGAAGACCAATGTTTCTGTATACTTGTAAAGCAAGATATTTTATAAGATATTTTAAAAACTAGTGCAAATATCTCTGTGTTTTTAGACTTTATGACTACTATGTTACTTTAGTTAAGTGCGCGACCTGTTTGCATGCAGTTTCCTTATTTTGGTATTCTGCAATTTCTGTCGCTTCTTCTCCTTTAACTCTGTATATTTGTCAGATTATTAATACCTTAGATAATATATTCTCCCTCAGTTATTTTGTTACGAGTGATTTTATACAATCATGCTTACCTTATTGTTGTTAAATGAACTAGCGCAGTCTCCTCCTCCTAAGCTGTATATTTTGGTTTAGTATTTGACTTCAGCTTAGAGAGAAGAATTTAGGTGTTATACCATAGAAATACCTGCCAGTGAGTGAGCGCAATTATCTTTTCCTGATGTTTGCTGAATAATCTTGATCAAAGATCTAATTTTAATTACTGCCTATAACTTATAAATTTTATTTTGAATCACGTTTTTCTCTCTCACCAGCGTAGTTTGTTGAGATAATGAATTCTTTTCAGGAATTCAGTAATTTCCTCGAAACTTTGTTATTTATGATAGTGTAACACATTTGATAAAATCTGCACTGGCTGAAAGTAAAACTTTAGGGCTTTCTGATTAAGGGAAATATACCATATTTTAATACTGTCTCTCATTAAACATTATTCAACCCTTAGATTGTGAATACTCCACCAAGAATTGGTACTTCTCTCATACATTTCTTCATGCGCACAGTTCTGGTTGATCCGCGCCTTTATTCATGTTGTATTATGCATGCATTTAAAAGTATAGATCATATATGTATTACATAAATTACATCTGAAACAATCTATATTGAGTTATTAATGCATGGCATGATGTTTACTTTACTTAGATAAAGATATATATTTATATGTCTGCAAACTGTCATTTTTCAAGTTGATGCATTCTCATCTATGTATGAGTTGTAAGTGGCAGTTATTTTAATGATTGAATTAACTTAACTGTCAGTTGAAATATATATTTAGTGCAGTGGTCAAAGGGTTGTTATTATTTTTAATAAATACTCTTATTTTGGGTAAGATAACTTAAGTACTTGATTGCATGGCTTCTATTTAATTCTTAATGAAGTGGTGGAGAACTAGATACTTTGTCTTTAGAACGAATACTTTGCATGTATTATAGTGGCAATTTCTTTACTTGAAAATCATAAATTATATAACTGTTAGTTATTAGATATATACAAAGATTCAGGCGTTAGTTAAGTGTAAGTTTATGAACAAAATAATAAGAGATAGATAAGGCTTAAGTATGTGATTAGAATATAATTTTTGTTAGATTATATAATACAAGTATTTCGCTAATATTTATATATTTATTGTGAACCTTTATTTGTTGGTTGTATTGTTAAATTGAATGTTACCTCATGTATTGTGATGTTTGCGAATTGAGAGCGAATTTTGTTATTGTTCTAGTGGTAGAGATGATCATTTATAGAAGTTGTTCTTGATTGGATAGTTAATGTGAGTTGTCTTTAAAAGTAAGCTTTAAGGTTGTAATATCAGATTGTTTCCCTGTGGTGAATTTTGTGTGTAATTTTGGAGTTTATGATGAATTTATTTATGGAGGTTGTTTTTGGCTATAAGTTTGATGTTGATTTTGAGATCAAGTTTTGTTGCCACCTTGTTGGGAAACCCTCGTTTTAGTGATTTATCAGTCTTCCAAAGAAAGGGAAAGAAAGGTGTTGCTTTATTATTGGCTTTCACTTTTGGTTCTTTGTGAACTATTGCTCGTATGATCTATTTGATGTTATGGGTTTTAGCCTTGCACTTGATAATAGTTTTGTTATGAAGATTTTGCGTAGGATGGTGTATGCCTTGCTTAATGGAGTTTATCTTGTGACTTTATATGTTGTGCATGGGGGCTTACCCTGATAGTGTCTTTTGAGTTTTGTTGTTCATAAGGGGAGTGGCTTTCAATGGGGGCCGAGACCCGAAAGTGGTCTCAGGGTAACTCATTGGAAGTTTATTAATCAAGTGAAAATGATAATATTTATTTAGGGGTTTTGGATAGAATCACACATTAACAAGATATAAGTGAATGCCTCACTCATGGCTCAAGTGCTTGTATGGGCTTGAGATGAGTTGAGAAGGCCTAGAATGGAAAAATTGTTGTCTTGTCCTTATGATAGATAATCAATGCCGCATTGGATTGCATGTGGGGCCGGGTTTCATAAGAGGTCACCAGGGTAACCCAAGTTGGGCGCTGGGGCCTAAGAAGATTCGCCAGGGTAACCCATGCAACATTGCGATGACACTCTTCCTTTAACAACTATGAATGCTTGTTTCCCTCTATGTTATTCTTGAGCCTCTGGAAGCACATGTTAGAATTTATATGTTGATGCTTTATTGGTTGTTCCTTATGTTGGGCACATCTTGTATTGTTTATATCTTATGCTGAGATTGCCTTATGTTATTGTGGATTTTGTGGTGAAGTTTTGTAAACCTTGTCCTTCATGATGGTTTGGTTGGGATTCCTTCTTGTCATCTCTTAGCACAGGGGGTGGACCTTTGGGTCCACGTGGTTGGGTGGAATGTGCTATGCACCCCATTGGGTCCCCAGTTGTCGATCGAGAAGTGCGAAATTGTACCTTGCAGTGACTCCTGAGTTGAACCAGAGTTAGATCCAGTATTGCAATTTTGTACTCCTTCATTTCAAATGTATCATTCTATTTTATTGTATCTTCCCCATTCATGTTGGGAAGTGGCATTGTAATATTGTAACCCTTGATTAATGTGTTGATCATGTTCATATTATCTTATGATTACTGGTGTATACTTACTTTTCATGTGATGTAATAATGTTGTTGTGAAAAGTAATGCAGTCTTGTAAACCCGAGGGATTTGTTATATGTAGTTCATGTTTAGTTTTCATATCATGTGATATATGATTATGATGTATGTTAGTACTTAAAAAAAAATTGGTGCCATAAATGTTAGATGAATTGTATGCTTTGGGGTTGCTTGGCGGGGCATTACAATTTAAATAGTGCCAAATAATGTAGCTTGAATTTAGAATTGAGATCTCACATAGATTATTTTTCTTGGATCAATATGTTTCATTATATTCTTTTTTCCTCATCTATTTCAAGCTCCCTGTAACAAAGTGTTCATTGTTGTGGTTTAGCTCTTGTAAATTCTAAAATTTTGTAGACTGCTATAAATTGCAAACATGGTGCTAATCTATACCTTTGGGTTGTAATACCCCTCATGTTTGTTATTTGGACTTATTATTTTTCTATGCTTTGGTTTGATACTTTGAGATTGTGATAGTACTATTTATTGGTTGGCTTGGTGGAGTGGTTAGTTAGACTGTTTGGTGATTATGCTATTTCATTTGAGGACATGGATATTTCATATGACATTATGGTTTGGTGATGTTAATTTGGTTTCAGTAATTCATTGTGATGCAATGGTTTAATAATCAGTTATGATGTGATCAGTTAGTTAGAATTGTTACTTTATATTTGATATTGTAATTGATAGAATAGTTTTGGTGAGAGGATAGTGTAGCACCACTCATTCACGAGTGCCCTACTACGCTGCAATTCCTTCTCACAATGTGAGGTTTTGATTATTTATATATATATATACACACACACACACACACATGTACACAATCTTGTTTGTATGCAGAAATTGCAGGTATAGAGTCTCAATTCCACCTACTTTGGCCGGACAGGGTGGGCATCAATTTAACCCAACGGGCATAATGTTGAAACAAAGATGACAAAGAAGTTACCCTGTCCCATGTTGTCAAATTGTCCTGATTGAGTGGTATTGTGCATCTTTATTTTTGTCATTTTTGCAATTTATTATAGTAATTTGTGTGAGTGCATTTTGGTATTTATTTTATGTTAATGTTCGGTATGAGGTGATTTATTTAATTAAATGATGTTAATAAATGTTTATAATAGTGTTGGTATAATTTGTATTAAAATATAAGTCATGTGATTTATTTAAAAGTGTAAATTAAAATATTTAAACTAGTATTTTGTTAATTTAATTAAATTAGCTTGTTAAGGATAATTATGAAATAAATTAATTAAATAAATTAAGTTGTGTGAATTGCAAGTAAAGCTTGTAAAATCAAAATTAAAATAGAAAGTATTGTTAAATGGGGAAAAAAAAATCAATAAAAGAAGAGAAAAGATAAAAAGGACAAATGAGTGTTAAGAGTTGGCTGAAAAGCTGGGATTAAATTTAGAAAATTTCTCTTAAGTTGGATATTTAGAGCTTTAAAAAAAGAAGAGATATATTTTTATTTAATAGAAAAAATTGTGAGATTTTTGATTCACGGGAAATTGACAGAAGTTACATAAAATATGGAGTTTTGGAAAATAGGATTTTCCGTTGTTCTTCTTCTATAGTAAAATTAGTTTAGCTTTTCATTGTTCTGTAAGAGAGGTTCTTTTGAAGAAAATTTTAGATTAGAAAATTGGAGCAAGGAAATCTTGAGAAGAAGTTCTAAAGGCAGGAACGAGAGCACTTCGAAAAGGCCATTGGGATCAAGCAAAGCTTCATCAGATCTTCAACAACGCAGGACTCCAGGTTCCATTTGCTTCTTCCTTAGTTTTCTGATTCAAAAGAAAAATAAAAATAGATATGTTATTCTGTGAAAGAAAAAGAAAACTTTTGGGATTTAGAATTTATTGAATAGAAAACTTATGGAAGGAATAAAATTGGGTTCTAAAAATGTTTTGTGTTTTACAATTTGGCTATGGAAAAAAATTTATTGTTTGAACTTGTGAAAATGTCCAATATGGTTATAATTTGGTGTTGGAAAATTATCCCCCTCTGAGAAATGAATTTTTGTATATACCTATATATATATACCTTTTATGATATATATACATATATTTGACTATATTACCAGTTTTCCTTACATAGTGGTCTATTAAATATATATATATATATATATAAATATATGTATGTATATATATATACATACATACATATATATATATACTTCTTTATATAAATATATGTATATACATTACATACATACATACATACATACATATATATATATATGACTATATTTTGTATATTAAAGTGAAACGGAGTTTGAAATCTTAAATTTTTGAGCCGACTGTACTTCTGTTGGCATTCATGGTTAATGCGAAGGTTTTTTTTTTAAAAGAAAGTTAAAAATGTAATGCCCCACCATGCAACCCTAGGGGAAGTTGCAAACTACTAAACAAGTGTACAATTTTTTTTTTTGGTTTAATTACCAATACATGTATGATCACAACACAATGCCAACAATTCCCTAAGGTTACACGACAAAGATTAATTAAATCACAAATTAAGACAACATGCATGAAATGAAACATAACAACATTCACTTAACTAATTAAGGCACATACATTCCATACATGAGATTTTCATTAAGACCATGAGATCCTTCATGGTTACCACTGACAGGAGTTATATAATTACAATTGCATCTCTCATTCCTAGAATGAGGTAAATCAATAACATGATTGTTTGTTACAATCTCCACCTCGATAACAATGAGGGGTAAATAAATACAAGAGCAACTAGCATAAATGAAACCAAGGTAGCAACTAGAATCCCACGAGCTCTCCAACACGAAAGTCTCATCCACATAAGCCAATGCCAAAACAATGGAGTAAGGTGCACGTTCCACCCAACCATGTGATACCCGAAGGCTCACCCCCCGTGCTAGGAGATAGTAACAAGGGTTTCAGGTCAAGACCAACAACCTCTAAACATAGGCAACATGACTCAACTAAAAAAAGATATGAACATGACATCACATGACACAAAGGTTACAATGCTTCCAGATTTGTAGTAATCACATCACGAATGCAAACATAATGTTGACTTAGGAGAAGTGTCATCACAATGTTGCATGGGATATCTTGGAAAGTCTTCCTAGGTACCGGCCCCCATCTCAGGATATCTTGGTAACCTCTAACGACTCCGGGCCCCACATGCAAACCAATGCAGAATCAGTTATCTTTCGAAGGGAAAAGATAACGATATTGCCATTCCAGGCCTTCTCATCTCATCCCAAGTCTATATAAGCACTTGTGTCCATGAGCGAGGAAAAATTAATCTTTTTAAATGTTGGTACCACCTATGCTAATTAATTGGTTTAAATTTTCACTGAATTAACCAACTTACATTGAGATCTCCTGGCACCACTTTATGTGCCGCCCTCAATGCAAGCCACTTCTCTAAGACAACATGGAACTATGCCACCTCCAAAAAGGTACTCAAGTACGACCTAGGGATAATGAATCCCCAAACATGACATGAAGAAAACAAAACCTGCCCAAGATAAACAGATATAACACTGGACACAAGTATGCACTACCCATGGAAAATGAGGTTGATTGACATGCTGACAACCCCAAAACACATAAAAGACGATTCAATCTGGAAGACTTACGAGAACTGACTCAAAACCCAACAAGAATAAGCACCCCACGACGAAAGAAAGCTTGCAAACAATATAAGGTAATCTACCTTCGGATTTCGTAAATCCAATCATTCATCGCATTAGTGCATTTAAACAATTTAAATAAACTATGTTCTTGCACAATCACATAAGGGTTTGAATGTTCGTTTGATTCTTGTTGACGCAATACACACAATATCTTTAAATCAATTTCTTTTCTTTTGATAACCAATAATTTCCCATAAACCAATTTTCATTTATCCCTTAACAATTATCTCATTATAATTTAAATACTTCTTCTCTTTTAGAAATAAATCACATTTAAAAAATACATATATATTAATTAAATATCTATATAATCAGATATACATATATATATATACATATATATATAAACCTAATTACATATATATTTTAAATATATATATAATTAATATTTAAATGTGCATGATAATTACTTAAGCATTTATTAAAATATAATATACACATATTATATATATATATTATATAATAATATAAATTATTATATATAACATATATATATATATATATATATATATAAATTATATTTTAATTAACAAAATAAAATATTGAAAAACAAATTTCATATTATATATATTAAATATAAAACATATAATATAAAATATGTTATATGTTTTATATTTAATAAATATAATAAATGAAATTAAAAAAAGCAAATTTCATAACCAAACGCCATCCACATTTAGGGTTCGGCCACGCCCTGTTTGAACAGGGGATGCAGCCCCCATGAATGGGGGGCGGCCTGTGTAGGCAGCGACGGCGCTGCCACAGGACCGTCGCCATTCTGGGGTGGCCGAGGGTTTAAACCCTCCCCCATACACTTAGCCCATCCTTTAAAACAAATCCACCATGTGGATTTTAACATGCCGACGACTGGTAAAAAACAAAAATTCTGGGTAAAACCCTAGAATGGTAAAAAAACATAGTTTCACATTATTTCAAATTTTTTTGATATAAACATCTCACAAATATATAAATGTATATATATATATATATATATATATATATACTATATATATATATATATATATATATATATATATATATAATATATATATATATATATATATATATATATATATATATATATATATATATATATATATATATATATATATATGCATATACACAGTCATAATAAATGACTGTAAAAATGCTTATTTTCCATACCCAGATTGCTCAATCTGAGAATTACAATAATTTGTCATTCAAATTGCAAGATTTAACACAATAATTCAAAGATTTCTTGCAATTTGAATTGAGATTTTTCCAAGCAAATACACTTTCATATAAAAAAAAAACCATTGAATTTCCATGCTTGTTTTCAAGATTTTTATTGATAGTTTTCATTTTCTTTTGTTTTCTCTAAAGTTTGAAATTTCTTTTGTTCAAGTTCAAATGAAGATCTTCTCATGGGTTTTCAATCAAAATTTGAATTCCATTCATAGATTTAACCATTTCAAACAAAAAGATTTTTTTTTTTTAAATGAGATTGCATAATAAGGAAAGCATGGAACCTTTTGTTTTTCTCCAAGCTATTTGAATCTTTCAATGGAGGTTGCTCCCCTTCAAATTTTGCTTCAACAAATCTTTCCAATCTTTCTTCAAAAAATTTCTCCAAGAACTCCAAGTTTCTTGTTTCTCTCCAAAAATTACCAAATTCAAAAAAAGATAATTCCAAAAAAAGAAAATGCATTTCCTTATGCCCTTCTCCAAATTGTCAAACCCCTAAATTGGGTTCACCCACCAAAAGTTATTGCAAATTAGATATTTTCATTTTTTGAAAATTAATAAAAAAAATCTATTTCCCATTTCAAATGCATGATAATTATTTAAAACAAAATTCTATTTTCACCCCAAATGTCAATTAAATTCCCTTTTATCCACAAAATTGAATTTAACAATTACATTTAACAAAAATCATTTTAAATTTTATTTCAAGAGGAATGCAAGGCAACTATTTTTTTTTTGTCACATTATTTAATAATGCTAACACAATTGAACTAATTTAATTAATCAATAATAAATCTAATTCATGATTAGATTATTTTATCGATTGAATTAAATTAACTAATTAATTAATAAACACTCTTTTATGAATTTTGGCAATAAATTTAAATAAAGCAACCACCATTTCACTAGAAAATTTAATCACTCAAGCAAGGAGAGACGAGACGACAAGGAAAATAACTTATCCCCATTGACAACCTGATGACACACTATGGCTAGGGTGATGTCACAACACAGAAAACTAAGCTACTATCTCCCAATCATTTTTCATTGAACAAGGGACATGCTCAGACCTGCGGAATCAGGTGGAGTCAATGTCCTATACCTACATCCTGCACACAACATGAGTGTCGAACATGCATATATATAAATATTAAAACACACCGTGAAGAGGAAATCACAAAATCACAGGGCACTCACATGCGAGTGATGTGATCCCATCCCCTTCAGCAATACAATATCGCTAACTGATGCCTCTAATCATCAATGGTATAATCAAAGCAATACACATCAATAATTCACCTACTTGCTAATTTAATCCATAACATGAAACAATAATATCATCTGATTAATGTTCCATCACATCAAAACATAATGTTTACATCACTTACAATTAGCGGTCAAAGTAATCAAGCTTATAACCAACGTGCTGACAAAGCAAAACATATATAACGAACATTGCTCGATCAAAAGAACAAAATGGAGGGGTGTTACATCCTCCCCCCTAGGGTCAGGCTTACTCTTGGAAGATTACGAACAAATAGGGATAAAGTTCCCTCATTCTAGCTGCATCTTCCCAAGTGGATGATGAGTCATCCCTAAGATCCCACTGGATCCTAATTTGATCAATATCTCACCTTCGAAGAGCAAGCGTTCTGTGCTCCACCACAGCCACGAGCTCCAAAGCCAGCTGCCTGTCCTCTACCTGCAAAGCATTCCAATCAAGGACATGAGAAATGTCTAGATGGTATGGCCGAAGAATTGATACATGAAATACGTCGTGCACACGCGAGAGACTAGGTGGTAAAGCAAGACGGTAAGCAACAGGACCAATCTTCTCGAGAATCTCGAAGGGTCCAACAAAGTGAGGTGCCAACTTAGAGCCTTTTCCATAAAGGATTGGACTCTTTCGTGGACGCACATGCAAGAAGACTCTATCACCTATGGAAAACTGATGATCCACTCTATGTGCATGCGCATACTTCTTCTGCCTATCCTGCACTGCCATCAAGTGCTCTCTAATCCTATCCACCTGCTGCTCCATATCTTGCAACATTTCAGGACCCAAAGTTACTCTGTCCTCTAGCCAATCCCAACTCAAGGGAGTGCGACATGGTCACCCATACAATGCCTGGAATGGAGCCATACTGATAGAACTTTGAAAGCCATTATTATAGGAAAACTCTACCAAATAGAGATAGTCCTCCCATCGTGTTTGCTGGTTCATCACATACATACGCAACATGTCTTCGAGGATCTGATTGACCCTCTCAGTCTGTCCATCTATCTCTGGATGGTAAGCTGAACTGAAGTTCAACTGTGTTCCCATCGTATGCTGTAATGATGTCCATAGAGCTGAGGTGAACACTGGATCCCTATTAGAGATAATCTGACATGGAATACCATGCAACTTCACTATATCCTCCATGAACACTCTAGCTATGGATGATGCAGTATAGGAAGAGCGTATAGGTGAGAAGTGTGCTACCTTTGTCAACCTATCCACTGTCACCATAATTGCATCATGCCATCTCGAAGAGTTGGGTAAACCAACAATGAAATCTAATGAGATTATATCCCATTTCCACTCTGGTACTAAATGTGACTGCAAAAGCCCTGCTGGATGCTGGCGTTCGGCCTTCACTTGTTGACACTCAAGACATCTCGACACAAAATCCATAATATCTCACTTCATCCTTGGCCAAAAATATAACTGATGCAAATTTGCATACATCTTCTTCACCCCTGGGTGGGCTGAATAAGGTGCACGATGTGCTTCAGTCATGACCAAAGCGCGAAGCTCACATGATGGGGGAACGTATATGCGTCCCATGTGTCTCAATATCTAGTCAGCATCGAGAGAGTATCCAGAATATCTACCCTCAAGGGGTCTTCCTACCTCAACCACCGATCTAACATCCTAATACCAACTGTCGGCTGGGAGGGTAGAAAGAATCTGACTCCGCAAATCAACAATAAGAGTCAACTCAGATATCTCATGCCTTCGCCTACTGAGGGCATCTGCAACCACATTCTCCTTCCCTTGGATATACTTCACCTCGAAGTCATATTCACAGAGAAACTCCATCCATCGCCTTTGCCTAGCATTAAGGTTGGGCTGCGTGAAGATATAATGAAGGCTCCTATGATCACTATGCAGCTGAAACCTATGCCCAAGAATAAAGTTCCTCCATCTCGTCAATGCATGAACCACTGCCGCCAACTCAAGATCATGGGTAGGATAGTTTAGCTCATGATCCTTGAGCTTCCGTGACTCATATGCAATGACACGACCCTCCTGCATCAATACTGCACCTAATCCCTCCAAGGACGCATTTGTACAAACTACAAAGTCCCCAATAGGATCCGGTATTGCAAGTATAGGTGCATTGGTTAGCTTCCCCTTAAGACACTGAAAGGCTATCTCACACTTCTCAGACCACTTAAACCTCTTTCGTTTCCTCTGAAGGGAGGTGATAGGATGCCCTAGCCTCGAAAAGTCCTACACAAATCACCTGTAATAACCCACTAGCCCCATGAAGCTATGTATCTCTGCCACATTCGTGGGCGCAGACCAATCTAAGATCACTTGGATCTTTGCAAGATCCATTGAAATACCCTCCCCAGAGATTACATGACCAAGGTATTAGACCTTAGTCCTGAAGAATTCACACTTTGACAAGTTAGCATATAGCTGATTATCTCACAAGCACTGTAATACCTGTCGTAAATGCTCCTCATATTCCTCCATTGTTCTAGAGTATACCAAAATATCATCTAGGAACACAAGAACAAACCTATCAAGGTATGTATGAAATACCCCATTCATAAGACTCATGAACACTGAGGGTGCATTCGTCAAACCAAATGGCACAACTGTGAACTCATAGTGACCATACCATGTTCGGAACGTGGTCTTATGAATATCTGACTCGAAGATTCAAAGCTAATGATATCCTAACTTGAGATCAATCTTCGAAAAGATGGTAGCACCCTTGATCTAATCAAATAGATCATCAATCCTAGGAAGAGGATACCGATTTTTGATGGTCACTTTGTTCAATTGTCGGTAATCAATGCATAAGCAAGTGAACCATCCTTCTTCTTTGTGAAGATGATAGGTGCTCCCCATGGAGAAACACTAGGGCGAATAAAACCCTTCTTTAGCAATTCCTCAAGCTGCAACCTAAGCTCTTTCAGCTCCTGAGTAGTCATACAATAGGGAGCTTGTGAAATGGGATCTGATCCAGGTACCAAGTCTATCTTGAAGTCAATGTCCTTCTGAGGAGGCATCCCTGGAATCTCATCTAGAAAGACATCGGAAAACTCCTGAAGGATGGGGTGACTATCAAGAGAAACCTTCTCTTCTCCACCTCCTAGACCCAAATCATCCACTGTAACAGTGAACAATTGGCAACCCTGCCGCACACACCTTCTCAACTGCATAGCTGAGATGATCCTCAAAGAGATCGGCCTCTGAACCCCCACTACCTCTACCTCTACCTCTCTACCAGATGCCCCAATGCATCTAATCGACTTACATCGACAATCAATGACTACACTATGAGCCTCTAGCCAATCCATTCCTATGACGATGTCATAAGAACCCAATGGAATAACACGTAGGTCCAAGGTAGTCTGGAGAGGTCCAAATTCTAACCTACACTCTAGCACAAGGGAAAGGGATGCAAATTTTGCACCCGAAGCTAACTCTACCTGCCACCTATCGACTTGCTTTACCGCATCCAGTCTACATCGTGCCATGACTGATAAAGAAACAAAGGAATCAGATGCTTCAGAATCAAATAGAATAGAAACTAGGTTACCCCCCAACATACCATAAGCCTCAATGACTGTACCCTCGTGCTCTGCATGGTGGTTGTCAATCGCTGCAAATACTCGATGCCCACGACCTGCATCACCTATAGTCAGCTCTAACACTGCTGGTCCCTAAGAATAACCCGATGTGCCCTTATTGGGACACATCCTCGCTATGTGACCCTGTTGGCCGCATGCAAAACATCCAGTGCCTCTACCAAAGCCCCTGCCTATAGGTGGTGCGCTAGACTACTACGCACTACCCCTGAAAGATGAATGAGAACTCTGCGCTGGTTGCTCAAAGTTGAAGCGTCTCATGCGCCTCCAACTCCTGTAGTACCCCTCCGTTTATGCTGATGCTTTCTGTTGTTATGTTTTCACACTGTTAGACCTATGATGTTTTTTTGGATATTTTGATCGCTAGTTTTGAGCGATAGTGGATTATTCTGTGACATGATGATACATTGTTTGGTGATTATTGATTTCAGACATGAATTGATATAGCATAGATGTTTATTTTCTGTTGATTATTGCTATGTACATGTTTATGATGGACTAACAGCTATTTATTTCATTAGTTTGCTGTGACATGTATTGGTGTGGAGAACGAAATCGCATCACTCGCTTGCGAGTGCCCTGCGATATCTGTGATTTTCTCTGCACGATGTGTCTGTTTAATGCTTTATATATATATATTTGTATGCATGTTATTGCTTGGTTGTAGGAAATTGCAGGTACATGACACCGACTCCACCTGGGTACTCAGGTCTGAGCGTGTCAAGACTCAATGGATACGTTGATTTGGAGATAGTAGTTTGGTTCACCCTAGTTTAATCTATAACCCTGGTCTTAGTACATCTTCTATTTTAGTTCAGAATCATAGGATTGTCTTGTCATTTTCTATCTGGATAAATCATTTGAAAAACAAATTTGATTAATTTTTAATGATAGTATTGTGTTTTAAATTATTGGTATTTAAATTAATGTTTAAATGTGGTAGAAATTACTTGCTTGATTATTTAATTAATTAATTAGCTTATTTGGTTAAATGGTTTGATTTTAAAAGATCAAAATTATTTAATTAAATAAATAAATTAATTAAATTAAAATATTAAGTGAGTAAATAGTGTATTTGAAAATAAAAAAAATAAATGCATGTGAATTGAAATTTAGTTTTAAATTTAAATTAAATAAATTAAAATTTGCATGCAAATTTGAAATGGGAAATTTGCCGAGGAGTGGTGGGGAAGATATTTTCACAACCACTTCTTGACATGTGTGTGAGTGCAATAATTGCTTTGGGTTGTTGAAAATTTGTTTACGGAGTTTATTTTGGATCAGGGATTTTGCATAGAGGTTATTCGATTTCCTCACAAGGAAATTATCTAAGCTTTGCAAAAAAATTCTTGCTGTGTAAAATTTATTTTCTAAGAGGATTTGTTATTTCCTCTGGGGTTGTATATTTGTGGAAGATCCCTTGGAGGATCTTGGTGGTTGGTTAAGCTCTCTTGGATTTGAAGATTTTCTTATTGGAGGAAGATTTAGGGAATTGTACGCTACAGGAAAAAGGAATTTTCTTACAGGCAATTATCTTAATTCAGGTATTTTTCTTGTTTCTTTGTTTATTTTCTTTAAAAGTTAGAGAAAAGATTAATTTTGTATTTCCTGTGTTCTTTTCGGGAATTTGGTAAAACTTTATTTAAACAATAGAAAGGATCTGAGAATAATTTTAGATGAGAAAGGGAAAGAAAATTCTTGCCATATTTTAAAAACCTCTGTGAAATTGTGAAAACAAGGAAACTATAAAGAAATAAAATGGGGCAAAACAAAATTTTATTTTATAGAGGCAAAATTCTTAAATATATGAAGGGGTTTGTAATTTCATTTTGAATTTCCCGTTGAATGTTAATGCCCAATTTTTGTAATTAATTGTTGTTTTAATGAATTCTATAAATGTGATTTATTTGAATTTTTTTTAAATCGCCGCCGTACGGACGAAATTACCAGATTGAAGTTTTGTTATATTGTTATAATTTTTAAATGAGGATTATAATTTTCAAAATTCGTAGGGTTTTAAATCCTTTATACCAAAGAAATTTGTTTTTTCTTTGTAGACTATATATGAAATATATAAGGGCTTTTTGTGGGGGCCGTGGGGGTTTTTCCCATAGCCGCTTCCCCTAAGGGAGGCGACAGTGGGAGGTGGTTGCGGCCACTCCCACAACCGCTGCCCTAAAGGGAGGTGACGGTGGGAGTAACTCCCACTGCCTCTGCCCTGGCACAGACCGGCTCGGCTATGGCCGTCACCTGCTAAACCCTTATCGCGGCTAGGTATAGGCTGCGAAATAGTTAAAAAAACTTTGTTACTTTTTGATTTAAAATTTCATATGAATTTTATTAGTATTTAAAAGGTAAAATTTATAATTCAGATTTTATATATATGAATATATATATAAATATATTTGTTGAAATTAAGTATAGTATTTTTATAATAATATTTATATATTTACATATGATTATATGTTTATATATAGATATTTGTTAAGTTTGTGCAATTATTAAATTAGAAAAATAATTTTGATATTTTAAAATTCATGAGAAAATTGAAATTGTGAAA
>VDFB02288428.1:0-17112 GCA_007258455.2 Sequoia sempervirens | reverse complement strand
GAAAACAAGGAAACTATAAAGAAATAAAATGGGGCAAAACAAAATTTTATTTTATAGAGGCAAAATTCTTAAATATATGAAGGGGTTTGTAATTTCATTTTGAATTTCCCGTTGAATGTTAATGCCCAATTTTTGTAATTAATTGTTGTTTTAATGAATTCTATAAATGTGATTTATTTGAATTTTTTTTAAATCGCCGCCGTACGGACGAAATTACCAGATTGAAGTTTTGTTATATTGTTATAATTTTTAAATGAGGATTATAATTTTCAAAATTCGTAGGGTTTTAAATCCTTTATACCAAAGAAATTTGTTTTTTCTTTGTAGACTATATATGAAATATATAAGGGCTTTTTGTGGGGGCCGTGGGGGTTTTTCCCATAGCCGCTTCCCCTAAGGGAGGCGACAGTGGGAGGTGGTTGCGGCCACTCCCACAACCGCTGCCCTAAAGGGAGGTGACGGTGGGAGTAACTCCCACTGCCTCTGCCCTGGCACAGACCGGCTCGGCTATGGCCGTCACCTGCTAAACCCTTATCGCGGCTAGGTATAGGCTGCGAAATAGTTAAAAAAACTTTGTTACTTTTTGATTTAAAATTTCATATGAATTTTATTAGTATTTAAAAGGTAAAATTTATAATTCAGATTTTATATATATGAATATATATATAAATATATTTGTTGAAATTAAGTATAGTATTTTTATAATAATATTTATATATTTACATATGATTATATGTTTATATATAGATATTTGTTAAGTTTGTGCAATTATTAAATTAGAAAAATAATTTTGATATTTTAAAATTCATGAGAAAATTGAAATTGTGAAAGTATAGAAAATGATCATATATATATATATTTGTGAAAATTAGAGGAGTGAATTAAAAGAAAACAATTACATTCATTGTTCTCAAAATAGATTTTTTTTTTATTAAAATGACTTATAAATATGATGTACTCAAACTCATACATATGGATTTAGTATATCCAAATGATAGACAAGAATTTTCTTTAAATTGATCTAATTTTGTGAATTGGGTAAATGGGGAAGGTCTCTATTAATCAAGTCTTCCAGACCAATTGCTAAATGGGGATTGTGATTGTTACGTTAAATTTCTTGTGTGAACTAAGGATGTGTACAAGGCTTTGTTTGGTGGTTTGACACCTAGGTTATGAACATTGAATGTTGTTCGTTTTAACATGATTGGTCTTTTATATAGATCTTGGTTGTATGTACACCTTATAAACCTTAGTTAGAGAACATAGATTTCCATGTTATGTTTAGGGGAGTGGCTATTTGTAAGGGCTGACACCAAAGTGGTGTCAGGGTAACTTACAAATAGTTAACTAAGTCAGTGATAATTAAATGACAGTAGTTAGATTTAAAACTTTTAACAAGATATTCATGCCTCTCTTATGACTCTTGAGCTACCATAGTCATGAGTATAAGATGAGAAGGCCTGGAATGGAAAATTGGTGTCTTGTTCCTTTAAAAGACATACGATTCCACAATAGTATGCAATAGGCTGGTTTGTAAGAGTGTCACTGTGGCAACCTGAAGGATTAGGGCCGGAACCTAGGAAGAAACAATTGTGTGGCAACCTTTTGCATCGTTGTGGGATGACACCACCTAGAATAATGAAGCTAACCTTGTTTTTGTGGAAAACATTCAATTGTCAAAACCGAAGCAATGTAACCAATAGTCTGTTGTGTACTAGTGTCTAGGGTTAGTAGATTAGGTCTAGGTAACCTTATTACTATCTCCTAGCATGGGGGGTGGACCTACGGGTACCACATGGTTGGGTGGAACGTACACCTTACTCCGTTGGGTCCCTAGTTTTGATCACAGCATCGAGAGCTTCATGGATGGAGAGCTCGCACTTGGATCATATGTGTATTGCATCATTGTATATTTTAAAATTTGTATTGTAAAACATCCCTCAAATGTTGTGAGGTGAACTCTTGTAATTGTAATCATTATTGAACTACCTCATCAGATGGATGAGTATTGTATATATTATCAAATGCAATGTATGGAAAACCATTTTGTACTTTATGTTATCTTGAATGGAAAATTTCAATGTTATGCAATGTTTATTATATTGTTAATGTTATATAACATGTGCAATGCGAAATACATAATTCGCTTATGGAAACTCATAGTAGTGTAACGTTTAGTAATTTAACGAATGTATGCAATTAACTAATTTAATATTAATACTAAAAAAAATAAAATTATTACACCATTATACACTATTGCAACATTCTTAGGTTATTAAAACGGGGCATTACAGATTGGTATCAGAGCCAAGGTTACAAACACTGGACGCTCTGGGTAATCACGAGCCCATTAGGTTGACCTAGTACGTAGTGTCGCAACTGTTAGCCTTGGTTGAATAATATCTAAGACTCATTATTGTTATGTGTAGGAATATGCCTAGGCGAGGAGGAAGAGGTCGTGGTAGAGGTCGAGGGCCAATCCCTCAGGTTACTCCCCCTCCTAGCCCTCATCACAGTGATAAGGTAGAACAGATGGGTCAGAGAAATGAGGGACAGAATCCCGAACATTCAGCAGTTGAGGGTTCTCAGATACGTCCACTTTTAGAGGAGGTCCTAGCTCGTCTTGGACCTAGACAGGCAGATGAGCAAGAGGTTGTCAGAGAGAGGGATAGATCCCCTAGGAGAGTAGAGGACATAGCACATCAGGATGCTATCATTGCAGGTCATATGAGGGATTTACTGAGAGCACGCCCTCCCACCTTTGATGGTGCAGGAGGCGGCTTAGAGGCAGAGACCTGGCTACTAGATTTGAGTAGATGCTTCGCCATGCACCCTTACGGTTGCAATACCCGTGCCAGATGCGCTATTATGCACCTGAGAGGATTCGCCTCTACTTGGTGGCACCTAGAGGAGCAGAAGCTCCATTTGGATATTGGTTCTGTGTCTTGGGAGATGTTTCTCGAGAGGTTCAGAGCACGGTTCCTTTCAGAACATTGGAGGCAACGTAGGGCTGACGAGTTCCATGATCTACGTCAGTTAGCTCTTTTTGTAGAGCAATATGAACGTAGGTTCTACGAACTCAAGCAATATTCTGGTATTGGCGACGATGAGCCTATGTTAGTACAACACTTTATCAGGGGTTTGAATGCTCGCATCAGTGGTGGTGTCCGAGTCTTTGAGCCAAAGACTATGGAAGTCACGGTGGAGAAGGCTCGCATAGTTGAGGAGAACCTTATTATGGCTTTAGGTGGGCACACAGGAGTGCAGATTGGGAGTGCTCCTGCAACAGGTTTTAGTCCACGGGGTGGACAGGCACAGACAGGTGGTTCTTCCAAGAACCAACAGACACCCACAAAGGGTGGGCAGCAACAACAACAATGAACACTTAAAAGAACAATAACCCTCAACCACAACAAAATAGTCCTCAAATAGGAAAGGGTCGTAACTGGTGGCGCAATAAGCGCAATAGGCAGGATCAGCCTGCACAGAGTGCTCAGTCTACCATCAGTAGGGGTAGTTTTCAGCAATCCAATGCACCTTCGGGTGGCAGAGGATTCGGCAGAGGCACAGGTTGTTATTCATGTGGGTAGCAGGGACACATAGCTAGGCAGTGTCCGATGAGAGGTTCTACTGGTTATGGGCCTTGACCTACAATTTCAGAGCCTACGGTGGGAGATGCAGGACGAGCACATACAGTATATGTTGTGGTTAATGACCGCCAAGCTGATCACCAGAACACGGTGGTCGAAACTTCAGGTAAGTTACATGTTGTTAGTGTTTCTATACTTTTTGACTCTGGAGCCACTGACTCCTTTATTTCACTGACCATTTTTTACCATTGTGGTCTTGTGGCAGTAAAGCAAGGTGGTAAGTGGCAAGTTGAATTTGCTTCAGGGGTGAAAGTAGCAGTAGAAAACTTAGTATATAATTGTGAACTTAAAATCGGTACGTTAACTACCTTAGTAGATTTATATGTTACACCTTTAGGATCATATGATATAGTTTTAGGTATGGATTGGTTAGCATCTTATCATGCTGTAATTGGCTGTCGACTTAAGTCAGTTAGTTGCATTAATGATTTAGGTGAGAAAGTGGAAATCGCAGGTATTCAAAGACCTATCTCTTTGCGGATGATATCTGCTATGCAATTAAAGAGATGTCTACGTCAGGGATGTCAACTGTTTGCAACAACAGTTACTGATTTGGAAGAGGGTGAGAGTCGAGAGGTATCTCTTGATGATCATCCTATTCTTAGGGAATTTGTGGATGTGTTTCCCAATGGCATTCCTGGAATGCCACCGAAGAGGGATATCGACTTTAGAGTTGACCTAGTTCCTGGAGCTGAGCCTATATCTAGAGCTCCTTATAGAATGACAACCCAGGAGTTAGAAGAACTTCGTATTCAGTTAGAGGAATTATTAGAAAAGGGATTCATTCATCCTAGTGTTTCCCCTTGGGGAGCACCTGTTATCTTTGTAAAGAAGAAGGATGGATCTCTTAGGCTATGCATTGACTATCGTCAATTGAACAAGGTTACGATTAAGAATCATTATCCTTTGCCTAGAATCAATGATCTTTTTGATCAAATTAAGGGAGCTAATGTGTTCTCTAAAATTGATTTGAAATCTGGGTATCATCAATTGCGTATAGCTGAAGCAGACATTCATAAAACTGCTTTCCGAACTCGTTATGGGCACTACAAATTCACAGTAGTACCATTTGGGTTAACGAACACACCATCAGTATTCATGAGTTTAATGAATGGTGTATTTCGTACATACCTCGATCGCTTTGTCCTAGTATTTCTCGATGATATTTTAGTTTATTCAAGGAACATGAAGGAACATGAAGAACACTTGAGATAGGTATTGCAATGTTTAAGGGAAAATCAATTGTATGCAAACTTGAAGTGTGACTTCTTTCAACCTGAAATAAAATACCTTGGACATGTAATATCTGGAAAAAGGTATTGTTGTGGATCCTTCAAAGATCCAAGCCATTGTATATTGGCGCGCACCTACTAATGTAGGTGAAGTTTGTAGTTTTATGGGTCTAGCTGGTTACTATAGGCGATTTGTAGAGGGATTTTCTAGAATCGGTCATCCTATTACTTCTCTTCAGAGGAAAGGGAAGAAGTTTGTTTGGAAAGAGCAGTGTCAGTTAGCCTTTCAGACACTTAAAGAAAAGTTAACTAATGCACCTATACTCATTGTTCCTGATCCTACTAAGGATTTCGTGGTATGCACGGATGCATCCTTAGAGGGTTTGGGAGCGGTATTGATGCAAGATGGGCGTGTGATTGCTTATGAGTCTCGCAAACTCAAGGATCATGAATTAAACTATCCTACTCATGATCTAGAACTAGTTGCAGTAGTGCATGCATTAGTTCGTTGGAGGCATTTCTTATTAGGTCATCGTTTCAAACTTCATACTGATCACCGTAGTTTGCAATATATCTTTACGCAACCTAACTTGAATGCTAGGCAGAGACGGTGGATGGAGTTCTTGTGTGAGTACGATTTTGAAGTAAAATATGTTCAAGGAAAGGAGAACGTAGTGGCTGACGCTCTTAGCCGACGTCGACATGAGATCTCTGCCACTACTCTTGAAGTAGATTTGAGAGATCAAATAGTAGTAGCACTTCCTACTGATAGATTATATGAGGAAGTAAAGTTAGAGATTGAATCTGGTAGACCTTTAGAAGGACGATTTGCAGGGTATGTCTTAGAATCGGATGGTATATTATGGCATTTAGGTCGTATTTATGTACCACATGTTGAGAGACTTCATACATTGATTATGACTGAAGCTCATCGAGCTCCATATTCAGCTCATCCAGGAGTTAAGAAAATGCATGCTGATCTTTGGCTATTGTATTTCTGGCCTGGCATGAAACGTGATATTGCTAATTATGTATCGAGATGTCTTGAATGTCAGCGAGTCAAAGCTGAACATCAACATCCTGCTGGATTATTGCAGCCACATCTCATTCCCGAATGGAAATGGGATATTATATCTGTTGACTTTATTGTAGGGTTACCTACGTCATCATGTCGACATGATGCCATTATGGTAACTGTTGACCGTTTGACTAAAGTAGCTCACTTCTCTCCAGTACATTCATCATATAACGCTTCATCCGTAGCTAGGATATTCATGGAGGACATCATTAGATTACATGGGATTCCTCATAGGATTATATCGGATAGAGATCCTGTATTTACTTCTACCCTATGGACTTCATTGCAACATGCTCTAGGTACACAGTTGAACTTTAGTTCAGCATATCATCCTCAAACTGATGGACAAACTGAAAGAGTTAACCAAATATTAGAAGATATTCTTAGGATGTATGTAATGGACCAACAATCACGTTGGGAGGATTACTTGTACTTAGTAGAATTCGCTTACAACAATGGATATCAGAGTTCCATAGGTATGCCACCATTTCAGGCATTATACGATCGTCCTTGTCGAACTCCGCTTAGTTGGGATCGACTTGAGGATAGAGTATTACTTGGACCTAAGATGCTTCATGACATGGAGCAACAGGTTGACCGTATTAGAGAACATCTAATAGCAGCTCAGGATAGGCAAAAGAAATATGCCGATGCGCATAGGATAGACCGACAGTTTGCTGTTGGTGATAGAGTGTTTCTTCGAGTGCGACCGCGAAAGAGTCCTATCCATTATGGAAAAGGTTCTAAGCTTGCGCCTCATTTCGTTGGACCATTCGAGATCTTAGAGAGAATTGGTCCCGTGGCATATCGACTCGCCTTACCACCCAGTTTGTCTCGTATTCATGATGTTTTTCATGTATCAGTTCTTAGACCATATCATCCCGACATATCTCATGTACTTGATTGGAATGCGTTATAGGTAGAGGACGGGCAGCTGGCTTTGGAGCCTGTGGCCATTCTACAGCACCGGACGCTCGGTCTCAGGGGTCGAGACGTTGATCAGGTGAAGGTCCAATGGGATCCTAGCTATGAGGCTTCTGCTACCTGGGAGGATGCGACACGCATGAGGGAACTTTATCCCTATCTGTTCGCAGGCTTTCAGGAGCAAGCCTGATCCTAGGGGGGGAGGATGTAGTACCCCTCCGTTTATGCTTATGTTTCTGCTGTTATGTTTTTACACTGTAGATTATGATACCTTGTTTGGATATTTTGATCACTGGTTTTGAGCGACAGTGGATTTATTCTATGACAGGATGATACATTATATTGCGATATTTGATTCTTGTTATGCTTTGAGATAATGTAGATGTTTACTTTCAGATGATTATTGCTATGAACATGTTTATGATGGACTAACAGCTATTTATTTCGTCAGTTTGCTGTGAAGTGTATTGGTGTGGAGAACGGAATCGCATCACTCGCTTGCGAGTGCCCTGCGATATCTGTGATTTTCTCCGCACGGTGTGTCTGTTTAATGCTTTATATATATATTTGTATGCACGTTATTTGCTTGGTTGCAGGAATTGCAGGTACATGACACCGACTCCACCTGGGTACTCAGGTCTGAGCGTGTCAAGACTCAATGGAAACGTTGATCGGGAGATAGTAGTTTGGTTTATCCTAGCCTAGTCTATAATCCTGGTCTTAGTACTTTGTCTGTCTTTAGTTTGAGTCATAGGTTGTATTGTCAATTTCTGTTTGGATAAATCGTTTGAAAAACAAATTTGGTTAATTTTTAATGTTGGAGTATTGTGTTTTAAATTATTGTTATTTAAATTAATTTTAAATGTTAAAGAAATTACTTGCTTGATTATTTAATTAATTAATTAGCTTATTTGGTTAAATGGTTTGATTATAAAAGATCAAACTTATTTAATTAAATAAATTAATTAGTTAAATTAAAATATTAAGTGAGTAAATAGTTATATTTGAAAATTAAATAAATTATGGAAAATTGTAAATTTAAATTAAAAAAAATGCATGAGATTTGTATACTGGTTGTAAAATTTAAATTAAAAAAATTTGAATTGGCAAATTGCCGAGAAGTGGAGAAGATATTTTGGTAACCACTTCTCGACAAGTGTGCAGTGCTTTAATGAGGTTGTTGAGGAATTTCTTTACGGAGGATATTTTGGATCTCAGGAAAAACAGAGAGGTTGTTCAATTTCCTCACGGGAAATTATCAAAGCTTTGTAAAAATTCTTGCTGTGTAAAAATTTATTTTCTAAGAGGATTTGTTATTTCCTCTGGGGTTGTATATTTGTGGAAGATCCCTTGGTGGGAAGATCTTGTGTGTTTGTTGAAGAAGCTTTGGAGGATTGTGTGCTACAGGCAACAGAGGATTTATTTTCTACAGTCAAATCTCAAGCTACAGGTATTCTTCTTTGTACAATTTGATTTCTTTGAAAAGAATGTTTGAGAAAATATCATTTTAGATTTTCTTGTGTTTTGTTTTCTCAGGAATTTCTTAAAGATTTTATTTGAACAGTAGAAAAGATCTGTGAAAAATTTTAGTTGTGATAGAGAAGGAATTTTCTATTGTCATTTTTCAAATCTCTGTGAAAACTGTGAAAACAAGAAACTATAATGAAATAAAAAAAAAAAGAAAAGAAAAATAGGGATTTATATTACAGAGGCAAAATTTGTTAAAATATTTGAAGGGTTTGTAATTTCATTTTGAATTTCCTGTTGAATGTTAATGCCCAATTTTTGTAATTAATTGTTGTTTTAATGAATTCTTTAAATGTGATTTATTTGAATAATTTTTTTTAAAATCGCTGCCGTATGGACGAAATTTATCAGATCGAAGTTTTATTATATTGTTATTATTTTGAAATGAGGATTATAATTGTCAAAATTCGCAGAGTTTTAAATCCTTATACCAAAGAAATTTTGTTTTATTCTTTGTGGACTGTATATGAAATATTTATAAGGGTTTTTTTTATGGGGGTCGTGGGGGTTTTCCCCACAGTCGCCGCCCCTAAGGGAGGCGACAGTGGGAGGTGGCTGCGGCTATTCCCACAGCCGCCGCCCCTAAGGGAGGCGACAGTGCGAGGTGGCTGCGGCCGCTCCCACAGCCGCCGCCCCTAAGGGAGGCGACGGTGGGAGTAACTCCCACCGCCTCCGCCCTTGCACAGAGCGGCTCGGCTATGGCCGTTGCCTGCTAAATCCCTTGTCGCGACCGGGTACAGGCTGTAAAATAGTTAAAAAACTTTGTTACTTTTTAATTTAAAATTTCATACTAGTATTTAAAAGGTAAAATTTATAATTCGGATTATATATATTTAAATATATTTGTTGGAATTAAGTATGGTATTTTTATAGTAATATTTATATATTTACATATGATTATATGTTTATATATAGATATTTGTTAAGTTTGTGCAATTATTAAATTAGAAAAATAATTTTGAAATTTTAAAATTTCATGAGAAAATAGAAATTGTGGAAGTATAGAAATGATCATATATATATATATATATATTTGTGAAAATTAGAAGAGTGAATTAAAAGAAAACAATTACATTCATTTTTCTCAAAATAGATTTTTAAAACGACTTATAAATATGTTGTACTCAAACTCATACATATGGATTTAGTATATCCAAATGATAGACAAGAATTTGCTTTAAATTGATCTAAATTTTGTGAATTGGGTAAATGGGGAAAGTCTCTATTAATTAAGTCTTCCAGACCATTTGTTAAATGGGGATTGTGATTGTTAAGTTAAATTTCTTGTGTTAACTAAGGATGTGTACAAGGCTTTGTTTGGTGGTTTGACACCTGTGTTATGAACATTGAATGTTGTTCGTTTTAATGTGATTGGTCTTTTATATAGATCTTGGTTGTATGTACACCTTATAAACCTTAGTCAGTGAACAAAGATTTCCATGTTATGTTTAGCGGAGTGGCTATTTGTAAGGGCCGGCACACAAAGTGGTGTCAGGGTAACTTACAAATAGTTAACTAAGTCAGTGATAATTAAATGACATAGTAGTTAGATTTAAAACTTTTAATAAGACATTCATGCCTCTCTTATGACTCTTGAGCTACTACAGTCATGAGTATAAGTTGAGAAGGCCTGGAATGGCAAATCGGTGTCTTGTTCCTTTAAGAGACATTCGATTCCACAATAGTATGCAATAGGGACCGGGTTTCGTAAGAGGTTACCAAGGTAACCCAAGGATTGGGGGCCAGAACCTAGGAAGAAACACCAGGGTAACCTTTGCATCGTTGTGATGACACTCCACCTAGAATAATAGTTAACCTTGTTTTTGTGAAAACATTCAATTGTCAAAATCTGGAAGCAATGTAACCATTAGAATGTTTTGTACTAGTGTCTAGGGTTAGTAGATTAGGTCTAGGTAACCTTATTACTATCTCCTAGCACGGGGGGTGGACCTATGGGTACCACATGGTTGGGTGGAATGTGCACCTTACTCCGTTGGGTCCCTAGTTTTGATCATAGCATCGAGAGCTTCATGGATGGAGAGCTCGCACTTGGATCATATGTGTATTGCATCATTGTATATTGTAAAATTTGTATTGTAAAACATCCCTCAAATTTTGTGAGGTGAACTCTTGTAATTGTAATCATTATTGAACTACCTCATCAAATGGATGAGTATTGTATATATTATCAAATGCAATGTATGGAAAACCATTTTGTACTTTATGTTATCTTGAATGGAAAATTTCAATGTTATGCAATGTTTATTATATTGTTAATGTTATATAACATGTGCAATGTGAAATACATAAGTCGCTTATGGAAACTCATAGTAGTGTAACATTTAGTAATTTAACAAATGTATGCAATTAACTAATTTAATATTAATACTAAAAAAAATAAAAATTATTACACCATTATACACTATTGCAACATTCTTAGGTTATTAAAACGGGGCATTACAAAATTAGACAAGCTAGAACATGGTTATAGACAAGATTTCACAATCAACAACCTCAAATCGGATTCAAGAGTCCCCAAATTTTTCATGTAAATTAGCATATGTAGCCACAAACCTTCGATTCCACCTTCATGGGCATCTCAGCCAAGCTTTGAGATGGGTTGATGATGGATGGTGTGAATGTGTTTTGTGAGACCAATGGTATGGATGAACCCATTGGAGGATTGGGTAAGGATGTCCCGATTTTCTTCAAGGGTTGACTCTATGGTATGGTATTGATATGCCCTTGCACACTGTTTTGAGATACCTAATTTGCACTGCTTTATGTGATGGTAGGAACACTTGTGGTACTCATGGATATGGATGAAGAGGGATTCCCTTGATATGTTGAAGTCATGGTCGAGTAATGAAGATCAAGAGGTGTGTATATCTGTTTAGGATCTTCAAGAATAGGAGGAGCACCAAAGCTAGGTGTCCAAGTTGTAGTGTTAGATGGAGGATTGGTTTCAAGTGTTCCCACAAGTGTATTGTTTTCAAATGAAAGAGCATGACCAAAGTATTTAGAAAGGATTATTGCAATACTAGGAATGTTGGTTTGATTTATCCCTAGCGATGGGGTTGTGAAAGCTTGCGTTAAATTCTATGCAACAAATGTTGGGGAGATAGCAGCTACATTTTCAAAGGCTTGATGTTCCATAATTTCCTCCCTAGTGAGTTCAAATGGGTTGTTTGTGATATCTTCTATCTCATATGGTTCTGATGGTGGTGAAGGCTATTGTGATGGTGTAACTTGACTTCTTATATTGAATTCTAAAGGATTTGGATCACTTAATGTAAATTTCACTTTAGTTTTCTCCATGATTCTCTTGTGTTGTGATCTAGTCTTTACGATAAATTTTGTGTCACCTTTGGGAGAGTTTTGTTGGGATTTGTGATGTTTGAACTCTCTAGTTGACTCAAATCTAGGTAAAAGAGATGCTCTAAGTATTTTGGGAGCAATGATGATAGTGGAGGATGAAAATATAAGTGATGTGGAGAGTGATCTTTGCAAACATTTTGGAATAAAACTTTTGACTTTCTCTTGATGTTTTGATGTTAGGGTAAAGGATGTTTATGAACTTGTAAATATTTAGGGTAGACTCATGACCTTCAAGATGATCCAGTTCAAGGATGATAACTAACTTGTCTAAATGCATGGAAAATGATGCATTTCACATACCAAATAGCCAAGTTAGGGGGTTGGTTTGATTTGATGTTTAAGTCAAAAGATGTTGGTGTACTAAAAAAATTTCAAAGTTGGATGAAGTGAAAGATGAATTTTAATGAAGGGGTGAGTGATATGTTTGATCCAATGTTGACTTAAAGTGAACCTTTGTTTTGAAAAGACCAAGGTAGTGAGAATGATGCTAAACCTCTAAAATGTTCACATCCTAAAGACCTAATGTTGACTTAGATGAGAGGATGGATGGGGATGTTTAAACCTATTTGGTTCCTCCTAGCTTGAGCATAAAAGTACCTTAATAAGTAGTAACAATTGTGATAAAGTATTGAGGCCCACTTCCTACTAAACTGTGAACTATGATACCTATGTTTGCAATGACAGGATATAGATCTTCCCCTATGTATTTTTATTGTGCGATGGATCATTTAGAGGAGTTCAGTATCGTGAAAAAGACTAGGATTTTGACTCCAAAAGAATGCATATAGTTCTGGAATGTTTCTTGAAACGTGTCTATAGAAGTTTTCTACCAACTTGTCTCTATTCTTGTGAAGTGTTAAAATATGTTTCTTGAGAGCTTTTGGACTGAGATGCCTACATCTAAAATGATGACCTATAGACCTTACTTTAGGGATCCTCACTTTATGTGAGATCATGTAGAAACAATTCAAGTTTATGGTAGAAAGGAAGATATTTATTGCCACGTGGGTGGTGGTAATGTGGGCCTTCCAGCCTCAATATCAACTTGTTCCTCTTCTTTGTCTAAGATGGTTGTTGTGTTTCTCCACTGGTTATTTGTTTCTTTTGTTTCAAAAGTGAAGCTTCTCAAACTATTAATGAGATTAGTTTGTTCTTCGTTAATGAGTTCAAATTTTAGTTGAATTATAGAACTTGGAAGATCAGGTTGTTTAACAGGAGCAATCAGTCTCCAAATAGTCACGTGGGGTTCATTTGTCAATTTATCTCACTTAATGAGTTTATTTTACCACAATCACTTGTCTGGATTAAGTTTCAAACTAAATGTTTATGTCTAAAGCACCATAACTTTCACAATGTCCATTTTGTGAGAATAATTGCTTATATTGTCTTTGGAAAATATGGATTTTGATATAAGTCAAGATATTTAGAAATCTCTAAGGATAGAATCCTTAGGACAAGTAGCAATATCAAGGCTTTTTCAAGAGGTATCCATATTTAGGCCAAAGTGTTTGAAATCTTGAGGAAAATAGTGAATGTTTGTTTTTGCATATTTTTGGAACCAAGAAAAGAATTAAATTGACTCACAATCATTACAACGCCAGGTTTGAAATGGCTATATTTTTTGAGTCCCCACTTGGATTTCTCTAAACACTAAATAATGTGAACAGTTAGAGATTTGGCAACACTGGCTCCCCTCCATGGAACACACTTCTCAGGACCACCAAATCTCAAAATCCTTAAAAACCAAAGATCAAAAGGATTTTTTTTGTTTCTACAATTGAATAGTAAGAATGTGGGGTGGCTTCAGAATGAGCATTCTTGCACCAACAAATATTAAATATTTTAGCTTCTAAACAAGGGTTCATAGTAAGGACTTCCAATTTAGGGGGTGCAATGATAAACTCCATCAATAGGTCTCCCAACCCTTAGAACAAGGGATTTACGCATCATAAAGATACTGGGGGAGAGCTATCATGTACCACTTCCCATTGATCACAATTTTCATTGCAACCACACATTTATATAGCAGTTTGGAAGAGCTTTGCTTTAGCTCATTACCACTTGGGTCATTCCCTCCTTTCGAAGCAGGGAGGTAATCCTTCTAAAGATAAACAATAGCAAGGAAGTACATCCATAGTTTGATCATCTTTATTCATATAAACAAAGAGAGAACACATGCTATGCCTTTTTCTCACACTTGCAAAGGGGTTTAATTTTAATCCAAATTGAAAGATGTAGGTGATTATACAAAGTGCTGAAGAATGTTTCTATTTCTAAAGGTTGACAAATGGTGTGAGAGAATTGCATACACATTCAATAACAATGTTGTAAATCACAATACATAACAAACAGTTGTAAATTTTAACCCCTAAGCTAAGATGACTTCATTTTATGCACCAAACGAAATATGAAGTTGTCTTCTTCAATTTTAAATCCAAAAGACAATGATGAGATGAGGTTTCAATTTTAATCTCGTTTGATCATTCATTTTAAACCCAATTGAAATCTAGTGAGGTCCTAGAACAGAAAGTAGAAAGTTGAGTTATAATTTCCCCAAAGCGTTAAATGCTTGTTACAATCACATAATTTTAAGATAAGAAAGCTTTCTTCACTTTAGCTCCATGTTGTTCAACCTACAAAACTCTATTAGTTTAACAACCAGAACATAGTTAGAAGTGCATTAATGATCTGAAATTTTGAGAAAATTAAAGCACATGTCAAAAAAATGATCATAAAAATTCTTACCCTGGTTGGGCATCGCTGCACATGATAGCGTCATGATTTGAAGTTTGGGCGTTTCTTTGGTGAAAATGGGAATTGCTCTGTAGCAAAAATAGAGATCACGATAGCGTCGAGATTTTTTGAGCATCACTCTAATGAATTTGGGGGCGTCGCCATTTGAAGTCTTCGATACCTCTATATTAAATTAGCATCACCATATTTTAAATCAATGCTAGTGCATTTAATTGGTGTTGTTTCAAATTGAAATAGCATCTCTATATGGCGACACACTTCAAATGTGTTGCTATATTTGATTTGGGCATCGTTGTATCCTGCAAAAACAAAATGAATGGAGTTTTAATCTATAAATTGATTAATTGGCAATTTTCCCTCCTTCTAGTGCTAGAATGTGAGATGAGGATGGTCAGGGTGGGTCAATTATGCTTGATCCATGATGAATCAAAGCATAACTTAGCCACTACACCTCAATCACAAGCAAGATCATTCAAATTGAAAGTTAAACTAAGCATTTATTGAAACTAAAAGTTACAATCTATGAAAATAGTTAAACTCCTACTCTAACCCATTTGAAACTTATCCTATTTTGGAATTGGTATCGTGTTGATGTGGAACAATGACGCTTTCCCAATCTTGTGATTAGTGAGCCAGTTTCAATGAATTCTATGGAAGAAAATTGATGAAACCATTGTGATAAATTTATGAAAACTCGATTTATGCTAAATTGAACATGATGCAAGCTAAATTAACATGATTTTATGCTGAAAATGGTCTAAATATGCAAAAGCTAAGCTAATCTAAGTGGATTCTAAGCTAAAATATTCAAACCCTAATTTATAAACAAGCTAAATGGATGCATGGAAGCCATTAAAGGAAGCTTAAAGCTAATATGCAACTAAAAATGAACTAAAATATGTTAAATGTGAGTAAAGTATGAGTGGTTTCAATAGCATGAGTTTGCTCTGAAAAAGGTGGATCCATTTGTCTCCAAATAGTGTTTTATTTATAGGAGAACAAATAAGAAATGGAGAGTTGAGATCAAAAAGATTAATCAACTGTCCAAGATGAAAGAAAGAAGACGCATGGATCATGGATTCTCATCAACAAATGAGAATGCAAGATGGAAATTAATCAAGGGCTCACATTTGTTCCAAACAAACACACTTTTGACCTGCACACACAGGTTACCAGGTGACTTGCTCAAGAGGTTAAAGGTTTAGCTTGTTCAAGAAGCCAAGTGAGATGATTGGAGGAGAGAGAATATCCTTTGGAATATTCTCATGGATGAGGATAAAGGTATGCTGCAAATTAAAAGAAATTTCTAATTGTGCAAAAAGGAGATAAGGGATATTCCATGGGAATATTCCCCTTTTAGAGGAAAAATTAGTTTAATTGTTAATTAAACAAGGTTTAATTGCACAATTAAGAGATTAGAAGAATTAAAGTGCTTTTCATTAAATTAAATGATTTAACGAATGGGGGAGAGATGGAATGATATTTAATTAAATAACTTAGGGTTATTTAATTAAATTAGAAGACTTAGGAAATTCAATTAAATGTTTTGATTAGATGAAGCGTTAGCATGAAAGGGGGTGAATTAACCCAATTTGATGAATTAGGTTAAATAAATGAAAATGGTACAATTAATTAATTAGCTAGGCTAATTCAATTAATTAAGAGAAAAAAAGATGGATTCTGAGAGTAAATGATGTTAGTAAACCCAATTCGAGTGTATGATATCATTTAGGACATTTTTCAGTGTCTACAATAAGATTACATGTAAACTAAGTAAAATAAAATAATCATAAATATTTTTATACATGTTCATATAATTTCAAATATATAATGTCCAAAATTCATAAGTTCTCTAATCACATCAAAGTCATAAATAGTTATAATTATTTAAATAGGTATTAAATTCGGGTACATCAAAACCCAAAAACATCTTAGAGAAAGACTAGAATCTAGTTTTCGTACTAGTCTAAAATCATATGACATAATACATTTAATGAAGATAAATACATTTATCACATCTATACATCATATAGTTGCATACTCATGCATAGTATATCATATAAATACATGTTTGTATAAACAAAAATGGAAACATCATAATAAATTTCATCACTTCACATAGCACAGGTTATAGTCAAAATTGTATGTATATATCATTCTAAAGTTTGTAGATGATGTCTTAGTCTATAAAAGTCTCTATATAGTATTAAAATGTGAGCATAGAGATCCTATGCCCAGTCTATCCTAAAATTTCTAGAGTTGTGAGTTCATAATTTTAGGGTACATTGGATCCTCTCCATATGATGATTGGACATTACCTTTACATGAGCCTTTAAGTAAATTGTTCCATCTTATTGGTGCCCTTGTGTGTAATTTTTTTCCTTGATTCTAGATCCTCCTTGAGACTTGTAACTCAAACCTCATATCAATTAATTCTATGTGTAGGTTTTCAATCTCCTTAGAAGTATGCCACATGTGTGGAAACATTTAACTTCCTATCTCTTGAGGAAGAAAATCCTTTGTCCAACGACAACTCATCATGATATCTACCTATAAATGTTACAAAATA